>NW_012193108.1:348552-424982 GCF_000504015.1 Erythranthe guttata
TAGGACATACGGGAACAACTTCAGCATATCAGTGAATTCGATGATCAACAAACACCAAGTCAATAACCTCATACGTCATTGAATCGGCGCGGTGTCGTTGTATATACTTGCTCTAATCAATACCCTGCATAAAAAGTTGAATAACAGTCTTTCTGCCCATTAATTTAATTTTGATTTTGAGTCTTGCATAATAAATGTATTTCAACAAAGTGGTGACATTTGGATCTTCACGTCAAAGATAGTTTAAAATCTTCTTAGGCTTCACGTAGACTTCTCGTCAACATCTCGGTAACTTCATACTGCTTATAAAGACCATGCTTCGAAGTTGGAGGATGATTATGCTTCCCGTAAACTATAGAGTGTACTCATTTATCCTCCGCTTGTAGAGCCACCTTCAGCTGGAAATCACAATTACATTTTTTCGTGTCAGTATATTTTGTACTTTCTACACCTCTATTCTTCCGTTTCACATACTTTTTTTCATACCGATCACAGGTGACGTATACTCTATCACAAAAAGTATGACCTATACTTAGCTTAATGCCATGGCTTTCAGCTGTGTCTCTCGCCCACTGTATTAAATCGGCTCTACAATTAAACAATTGCACTCCTAAAAAATATTCAGAATAATCAACTTCCCTATTATCCTGAAAAAAAATATATAACAAAAAAAAAGAAAAAAAAACACAACATCGGATCGCATCTAAAGTAGAAGCGGACGCATCAAAGACGGCGCCCACCTTGGACGCGAATACAGTGTACTGCGCGCCCAACATGTGCGCTCTATCTGTTTCGTCTTCCAGGTTGTCTGCCCTCTGCGTATGACGATTTTTTGGCAAAAAAAATTAAAATCTTACATCAGGTTTAAGTGGATTGTCGTTAGAAGGTATTGAACTCATTAGTTGATGATTATTACGTAACAAAAAACGACTTTTGACGACTTCTTAGTATTTTGAAAACCCTAGAAAAAAGTTGGAGAGAAGTCGAAAAAATAGAACATAGAGAGAAAATAGTTTTTGTGTATAGAGAAAATATATTTTTTTTATGTGCGGGATTTTGTAACTTTTTGTGTGGAAAACCCTAGAAAAAGTTAGAGAGAAGTCAGAGAAAATATTTAGTAGAGAGATAATATTTTTGGTAGAGAGAGAATGTTTTTTATTTATGTGCGGGATTTAGTAACTCTTAGTGTAGGATTTAGCACCCCCCAATTATTAAAGTGTCAGGTGCAACCATTTGACTGGTCACAGGTGGAATTAATTTCTTTAAATATAAAAAGAAAAAAGATATTGTATAAGATTTCCATGTTGGTAAGTAGCGATTAATTTTTAAAATTGTAATTCTTTTAACAAATTGATAATTTTAAAATTGTAATTTTTTTTTTTCAAAATTGATAAAAGATTCAGAAAAATAAGAGACAAAAAACTGGCTAGAAGGTAAAAAAAAACGTAATTAATTCCTCATGAAAAACAAAAAAAAAAAGTAGAAAAATCTATCTTGCAAAATTTATTATGGACCTGTACAGTTCAATAATATAGGAAGAAATCAAAGAATAAGTTAATTAACCTTATTTATTTGTTAGTTAAATTAGATGAAGTCTGGTTGGCCAGTTGAGGTTAAGCAACGATGCCACATTCGGCTGTTGGGGTCGACAACCTTGGGCTCGGCAATGACTTGAGGAATCGGGAAATATACGTAATGTGTATTGCATATTCCGACTGTTATTCCGCTGTGTCCAGCAAATGCACCGTGAACCTGCCGTGAAATTACTTATGTTATATTGAGTGAATTTTTCTTAATTAAATTCAATGAAAATATAATAGAGACGGGATGCTCTGCTTATAAAATTAATGTTAAAATCTTCCTCGGGAGGGATGGGAATTGGAACTGAATTTTTTGAATACCACCGATTTTGATCCGAATATTTTCGGTTTTTGGAATTATATTTTTCATTACGAATTCCAGAAGTTCAAATTTCCAATATTTCTGATTGTATTTTCTTCCGGAACGGAATTGGAATACGTATCAGATTCCGATTTTAACATCAGAAAATTACACTTATAGTATCAATATTATTATGTATTTTTATATGGGTAAATTACACCCACACCCCTGAGGTATGCTTAGATAACTATAAGGTCCCTGTGGTATCGATAATTACACTCACCCCTCAATCATAGTAAGAAATTCTAATGGAATAATGCATTGGATGCGTTAATCCGATAGAGTTCTAATGGACTATTAATTTTAGCTAGTGGTGGAGACAACATAAAGTTGGGGGGTGACATGGCTCCCCCAACATTTCTAAGTCACCCATAACTCTTTATAATCTCCATCACTTCCTGAAACTAATAGTCCGTTAGAACTCTACCGGAATAATGTATCCAATGCATTATCCCATTAGCGTTTCTAACTATGTTTCAAGGGGTTGAGTGTAATTATCGATATCACAGGGACCTTAAAGTTATTTTAGCATACCTCAGGAGTGTTGGTGTAATTTATCCTTTGTATATTATAGGTGACTGAAAAAATGGAAATTCCAAATTCCGCCGATTCCTATCAAAAAATTTCCAGTTTTGGAACATGTTTTCTCATTCCAATTTCCGATTTCTGATTTTTCAACTTATTCATTCGATTTTGTGTTGTTGTTAGAGCATATTCATTAGAAGCATATTCAAAGAGGTTATAATAGGTAAAAGAAGAAGACTTACGGCGTTTTGACCAAGAACAGTGCAGAGAATTCCATCGGATGCATTTGCGCGGCATGCACGGATCATGTACGTAGGATCGATGTACTTCACATCTGCTGTAAATCCAATCTCCTTAAAAAACTTTTTCGTCTGTGGGAATAATACATTATTAGCTATATATTTAACTATTGACTGTCCAAAAGAATTTAACAAGCAGCATTACAATATCGTAACAGAGAGAAATACTTAACCTCTTGCTGTATATGGACGCCGATATCTCCTAGTATAATGTTTCCTGATGCATCTGTGGCATTCGTTTTCTGAAGGAGATCCTGAAAATTTGTTTTGTGATGGAAAAAAAACTCTTATTTATTATATAAAATCTCTTTTCTTATTTTCTAATGGAGAAATTGAAAGGCAAAAAAAAAAAAAGCACGGGATGTGATAAATGTCGTTTCAGTTTTAATAATACTTTTTTGACTTCAAAACATGATCTTGACCATTTTTTAGGCTGAATTTTGAAAAACTCAAAACACGGAATTTATAATTTTTTAGAGTTATCTTTCTAATTCAACTTGAATTAGCAAGATGTCAGGTGAGAAAGATATGAGAAAGATATGCATGAATCAATGAACATTGATTGCCTGCAACTTTAATGTTTTGAGTTATCTAAAATTCAAAAAAATCTAGCTGATTAGAAAGCTAACTCAAAGGACAACAGTTTTTGTTTCTGAGTTTTGAATTTTGCCAAAATCAGACTAGAAAATGGTCAAAATCACGTTCGAAGTCAAAACGATGTCTAGTAAAATTGAAACGACATTTAACATCTCAGTTTTTACAAACCTGCCCAGCTCCCTCTGCAACGCAGACGACAGCAGATCCCTTTGTCTCGAGTAAGTATTTTAGGTGATTTAGGACTCCATTCGGCCCATGAATATTAAACGGTACCTAATTGATGCATGCAATAAAGCGAATAAATTAAATTAGCATTTTTTTTTAATTACGTTGACACAGAAGTAGTAACGTACCTCTGGAATCAAGCATATATCAATTTGTCCACTAGCAAGGGATGCCTGCATAGCTATAAAACCACTGCTACGCCCCATCAATTTTACTATACCAATACCACGATAAGCACTGTGAGCCTGTCCACACACGATTAACAACATTTTTAAACCTAGGATCGTGCACAGCAAATCAAATAATAATCAAGAAGAACAAAGACAAGTACGAGCTCATACCTCAATATATGCAGAATAAATTGCTCTTTGTGCTTCTTCAACAGCAGTATCGAAACCAAACGTTTTATCCATAAGCAGAATATCGTTGTCTATGGTTTTTGGCACACCGACCACAGCTACCTTTAATTGCCTTTTGCGGCACTGTGTACAAAACACCAATAATATCATGTTTAGATATATATATATATATATATATATATATATATATATATATATATATATATATATATATATAGAATAAAGGTTATAGTGTCAAAACCTCTTCATGTATGGCATTGGCACCAGCATGTGTACCGTTTCCTCCAAGCACAAAGAGCATATTGATCCCTCTCTCCTATTGTCAAATTCTTATAAAGTCATATAAAAACTATTAAGGATTATTAATTAATCCATAATAAATAAGGAATAAGCATCAATATATATATGTATACCACCATACTGTCGACAATTTGAATAACTGTAGGTCCTCCACGCGAGACTCCTAGCAAACTTCCTCCAGAGAGATGGATATTTTGAACAACTTTCCTCGATAACTGAAATCATATATCACAGTGCACTGTGTTTTATCAGGCATACAAAGGGAAAGTATTAAGTTATTAACAAAATTATCGAAGCTTTTAAGGTTGCATTTACTATCACAAGGATGGCTGTAAATGGCAAAAGAAAATGAATAATTATATATATATTTTTTTAGCCCAACAAGAATGTGAATGAAGACCAAAGAAGAGAAAATTGTGCAGAAAAAAATATCTAATTTAGAATAGGAGAACTCACTGGCATTTCAGATAAACTGCTGTCGGTAAACCCACGATAACCAAACGGGATTCCGACAATCTTTTTAACACCATATATCTCAAGGGTGATGACTATCTGCATGGATACCAAAAAAATGAGAGAAGTTAAATAAAATTGATATTGCTTGGATAGAATTTGAAGTGCATGCAGATTGCTATACTAATAACAAACTTTGAAGGTTAATAGAAACTATGTGTTGGCAAATTATCTCTATCCAGAATTCATGTTCATTTTTGCAGTTGTCTCACTCGGTCTTTTTGTCCGCTCTTATAACAGATTATGTAAAGGACCATATGCAAAACTAAATAAAATACGAGCATGCAATTGACGAGTAAATATGCCCATAAATCTGAACATTAACATACAAATACAAACGAATCAATTGCCAGTGTATGAAATTACCTGTCGTATGACATCATTCAGACCAGGACAAAGGCCTCCACATGTAACAATTGCTGCTTTTACCTCTTCTGGTTTGAAGTATATCTTTTCTCGGGGCCCAGCACGATGCACCCTGAAATTAAGTTGACAGCACAATGAATTAAGTATTTTTTTTCATAAAACAACAGCTTATAAGCTCCCTAACTACTTATTTTTTAGAATTTTAAGATCTCTTTGGAAAAATACTATCAAACAAATTTTAGGGAGCTTATTTATAATATATTTTGAAGAGCTTATAAGCTTAGCCAAACACCCTCTTAATATGAGATGAAAAGCATATTAAATTATCATAAAGTTACTGCACCGTGACTAAGGGTGACCCAAAAACTTAAGCTGTTAGTGATGTGAATTATTTAATTATTAATTATTCATAGTCTCTCCATATAAGCTCGTGAATAATATTACGTAAAAGATATTTACCATTGCTCTACCCATGTACAGCCGGGATCAATACACTCGGCACCTGCAGATGCAGGGGAGGAATAACGGATCACCTGAAATGAGGAAAATTTTCGCATAAACAACCCTTTTCAGACGCAATCAACATAAATAAAGCTTGAAATAAACTAGTCATTCTTGAACTGAGAAGAACATGTCTATAGTTACCACATTGCATATCGTGAAAATATATTTATCTGACAGAGTGTCTTTAAATTAGGGAGAACAAATTTATGCGTCACGCAATGCAAACACTAAACAAAACACAGAATGGAACCATCATCATTGAAGCTCCGACTATTTAAATTTGTTTGTCAACATCTCAACAAAAATCAGAAGCTGCCAGTAGAGCCTTGTAATGATTGCCGATTAATTAAATAGGATACAAACCAAAAAAAAAACGGAAGAAACGAACAACCAAATAAAGGAACTGAGATTACACCTTGAGCAGTACTCGATCGTTGGTGTTAACGTATCCATGCCATTCCCCATCTGATGGATAACCTTCTGCAAAATCTGGACTCACCGGCGTCCTGTGTAACCAAATATCAACTCAATTTCACGCCTCGTTTATTTTGAGTACGTACCAACGAACTAACAATCGCAGATTCACAGTATTTATTAGCATCAATTATATCTACCAACGGTCTATTCCATGCTACAGCTACACCAGGTGAAATACCCCGCGTAAATCTTTACCATTCATATACACACAATTCACAAACACACACACACACACGCACACCCACATTGGTGTGTGTAGATCAACCGTAAAAAAATACCAGGTGTAGTTTTCACCCCATGTGGCATAGAAATAACCTCTACGAACACTTTTTTATTTTATATATTAGCATGGAAAATAAAATTGACAAGGATTCCCACAGCCAGAAATTAACAAAACCATATACTGGTGCTTAGTAATAATTATAAAAACAGACGAACAAACACCAAAAAAAAAAAACAATAGCATTTTTTTTATTTAATTGAATTATTTAAAACATCCGGTTTTCCCGCAAATTAAATCACCAACCTCATTCTGAGGCAGAAAGTGGAAGGGTACGGAACGGCGTCGTGCAGCGCGTCGGTCAAATGGGGGATTCTGAAGCGCGCCTCGAAATCCTTCTGGTAATTTGACTTCCAATCGGGATCGGTGTAGTCAACGCTCGCCGCCGCGGCGGAGGCGCTCCTCTTCTCCGATTTCGCTTTCACCTCAATCTTCCTCCGGTTCGGAATCTGAACGGAACCGAAGGAAACAAGCGCGTGGACGGAGATACGCGCCCTAATTGGGGGAATCAGCGGCGGTCTGATCGCCGCCGGCGTAAGAGCTTCCATCAATTCTGAATATTAAAATTTCAGGGCAAGAGTTTTCAAAATCGTAAGCAATTGCAATTTTTGTTTGGATTTGTAATTGATATACATATACATATAGATACAGATATATACACACAATGAGAGAGGGGTGAGATCGGAGTGGCGGAGGAAGAGAGGAAGCTTTTGGATTTGTTTTTATTCACCTGATGAACTGTTTGATTTTTCATGCTCGGAAAGCGGGCTTTTGGTTTTGACGAAACTCTCTCTCAGTTGGACTTAGTTTCACTTTTGCACCCTTGAAATATATTATTTTGTCATTTTGCACCCTTAAAAATAATAATAGCTTTTTACACCCTTGAAAGTTGAAACACATTAAATCATTTACAAAATTCACCATGGATTGAATATTTACAACCTAATGAGGGCAATTTCATATTTGTTGGTTTTTTCACTTACAACTAAAAAAACTATAGGTTTTAAGGGGACTGTTGTAGCATTAATATAACATTATTTTTTTTATTATAATATAATTATTAGTTTGTCTGAAATCGGTTTGAACCAGGAAGACAGGCTTGATTCGCTACTAATCTCTTCGTTGTCTTCATCGTTTAGCTTAAGTGGTTGTTCTCTAAGGTGGTTGGAATCGGAACTTTCGCATTGTGCACTAGGAGGAAAATTCCGAGAAGTAACCGATGAAGTTTCGGAACGAGTTTCACTATCAGACATGTGCATGGTTGTTGTAATAACCTTCTGAAAATCTCTTCTTCGGAGAGGGCTGTTTAGGGGGAGATAAAATTTACGCTCGGTTAATGTATAATCTTCGTGTTTATTGCCTCTCTTGTTTTTGCTTGCCTTTTAATTTAGTTTAATTTAGTTAATCTTCTCCAAATTTGACTGTTCCGGATGAGCTTGAACATAGTTGGGATAATCTATCGCTTAGAATTAGATAGTTGAATATTCCTCGTGGGATCGATAACTTCACGTGCACTTGCGTGTATGTATTTCCACCAACACCCCCATCTAGGAAATGTAGTTAAAGAAACACTCCCTCCCAAAAATAATTAGAGAAAACCCCTTGACTAATATTCCAATCAAATGTTATTTTCATAATTCTAAATCTGTTTGTATCTAATTAATTTTTTAAAAACCCTAATCTGAAATCTCATTAGGTAAACACACTCTCTCTCTCTCTTCCTTTTATCTCTTCTTCTTCCCACGCACTCTCCTTTTCCTCATTTTCATCCTTTTGTACGTACACTCTCTCTCTCTCCTCCTTTTCTTCTTTTGTGTACAATTGGGAAAGGTCGTCACTCGTATCATCAACGGGATTGAAGCTGTATACACATTAATATCTTTTTTTTTTCTTACAGTAAATCTCGTAAGAAATTAAGATAGAGAAAGGCAACACCCAGTTTGTTTTGAGATTAATTTCTGCAAATATGTCGTGAGTGTGAGTAAATCAGTCAGAATTTTCTTTTGATTTTGACAAGATTACAGTTTGTTGGGAACAAAGTATGAATTTCCAGATTTTTCATCTTCTTTGTATGTTTTTTTTTTTCTCTTTTTTCTGTTTGTTATATTTTAATGGAGTTCTTCAGTAATGTCGTTAATGGAGGGATTCTAGTTCTTGAAACTGGGAGACTCGGGGATCGAACTCCCACTTTAGTTGACAAAGTGTGGTGTGGTGGCGGTGTGGTGACGGTGTGGTGACAATGGGGAGGCAGATTTAGGGTTTTTTGGTGGATCGGGCGGAGGACAGCGCGAGTAGAGAAATCCGCGCAGACTGAAACATTAATTGACTATGTACATGTTCAATAGTCGATTAAGCTAATCGACTATGCTCTGATAGTCGATTAAGGTTAATCGACTCCAATTTTTAATTTTTTTTTGAATTGTTTGTTTATTAATTCCAATTGTATAAATCAATTATATTGTTTGCATATTTTTTGTTTTTGTAAAATATAGTCGATTTTGCATTTTTTTCTAGTTGTGATTTGTTATTTTTAGTAGTCAGCTCCTTAATCGACTATGCGTCATCATAGTCGATTAATACCTTCACCGACTCCAATTTTTAATTTTTTTTGGATTTTTTTTGTTTATTGTTTTCAATTGTATAAATCAATTATAATATTTGTATATTTTTTTTAATTTGTAAAATATAGTTGAGTTTGCATTTTTTTGTAGTTGTGATTTGTTATTTTAGTAGTTGGTTCCTTAATCAACTATGATTCATCATAGTCGATTAATATGGTTCATAGTAGATTAATATACCTGATGATAGAGAAAAAAGTTAAAACACGAAAACAAAAATTATAAAAAATTTGAAAAAATAATAAAATAATAATTAAAAAAAGGGGGTTGATGGGCGGATAGTGCTGATGAGGTGGCAGAGACATAATTGGTAAAATAGGTGGCTGGAATTATTAGTGAATTTTTCTCAAATGGTAAAATAGTTTGGGTCTCTCACTATTAAAAAAAGTATTGAAGGGGTTGCCCGCATGGGTATAACTCAATTGGTTCTGGAGATGGTAAGTTGGTACAGGGTTCTAGGATCGAATTATGGCAGCCGCAGTTAGGGGTGGTAAACGAGCCCAACCGGCTCGCGAACTCAGCGAGCCTGCTCGACAAAGGCTCGAACTCGAGCTAGGGTTTTTCGAGCTCAAGCTCGACCTCACGAGCTCGAGCTCGACCTCACGAGCTCGAGCTTCGGACGAGCTTGAGCTCGAGCCCAAATTTAGTTGTTCGACAGCTCGCGAGCTGCCTTCTTTTTTTTTTTTAATTTTTTTTTAATTTTATATATATATATATATATATATATTCTTATTCTTATTCTTATTATTATTATTATTAACTAAATAGTAAATAGTCTATAATAATAAATATTGTAGTATTTAAATAGAAACAAATCTATATTACTTAAATAATTCATAATAATATAAAATATTATAATATTAATTGAAAAAAATTAAAAAATATATCTTATTAACAAAAGAAAGGTTCCTAGAGAAACCCTAGAAAACTCTAAGGTCAATTTTTCCCGCTCATTTGGAGGATATCTTATAATGGAATTAAATTTAATTTTCTAATCCAATTTTTTTTTCATATAATTAAATTTCGTATATAATCTAATAATTAAACACCTAATTAAATATTAATTTCTACTAATTCTTTAACTAATCTCCTAAATATTGGCATAATTCTAAATTATTTTTCCGTATAATCCAATAATTAAACACATAATTAAATATTAATTTCTACTAATCCTTTAACTAATCTCCTAAATATAACTCTAAGGTCAATTTTTCCCGCTCATTTGGAGGATATCTTATAATGGAATTAAATTTAATTTTCTAATCCAATTTTTTTTTCATATAATTAAATTTCGTATATAATCTAATAGTTAGACACCTAATTAAATATTAATTTCTACTAATTCTTTAACTAATCTCCTAAATATTGGCATAATTCTAAATTATTTTTCCGTGTAATCTAATAATTAAACACATAATTAAATATTAATTTCTACTAATCCTTTAACTAATCTCCTAAATATTTAATTTTCTAATCCAATTTTTTTCATATTATTAAATTTTGTATTTGTATAATCTAATAATTAAACACATAATTAAATATTAATTACGTGTTATTCTTTAACTAATCTCCTAAATATTGGCATAATTCTAAATTAATTTTCCCTATAATCTAATAATTAAACACGTAATTAAATAGCATAAGTCTAAATTAGTTTTATATTATTAAATTTCGTATAATCTAATAATTATACACCTAATTAAATATTAATTTCTACTATTCCTTCAACTAATCTCCTAAATATTGGCATAAATCCACACCTTTTTTCATTATCACGGTTCCTCTATTTTTTTATCACACGTTTCCCCAAAGACTTATCGGGAACAATAATCTAATATATATATCTTAGAAGATTCGTGGATATCTTTTAGGTTTTCCCCACAAACTCTTTATAAGCACTATTTATAAGTATACCTCTCTCTGTATCTCTCTCCATCTCTCCCTGTATTTGCTGCTCCAACACCTCAGGTAAAAAAAGCCATGTTCTTTTTAACGTTCCCTTGCTTTGGTCCCTGTTATTTAATTTGTTTTCACTTGCTTCAGTCTCAGTTCGTTTGCCCAATTTCACCCAAATCCTAAATATCCTGATTTTTGTTTCATTGAAGGATTGAAGGATTTTTATTCATTGAAGCAATTATGGCTCCACGAAATTCAACTACACAGGTTTCATTGCTTCATGAAATTGATACAAGCTTTATTAATTGGAAGATAATTGTACGGGTAATTCATCTATGGTTAGTGCCAGATAGGTGGAGAAAAACAGAAACGGGTAGCATTGAAATGGTTTTTTTGGATGAGAAGGTGATGTTTTTATTTTTCCGGATTCTTTTCTATTAATTTATTTTTATTTTTGTTTTATATTTCCAATATTTAGGAGCTAACTATTTTATTGATTTTGTAACAGGGTATGCGTATTCATGCTACCATAAAAAAGAATCTCATTATGAAATTTAAGGAATTGGTGAAAGTAGGCAAAACTTATATGTTTCAAAATTTCTTGGTGGGTGATTCAATTAATTTACCGTTTAGAGTATATACGAACAGATTTAAGCTGAATTTTGTCGGAATGACTGTAGTTACTAATATAGTAGCCGAAAATATTCCGACAACCAACTTCAAGTTCGTTTCTTTCGACACAATAAAGAAGAATGTGGATGAATATTTATTGTTTGGTACGCAATTGTTTCATATAACTTAGTTTGGTAAATGTTTGTTCTGTCTTACCGTTAATCACTAATACATTTAATATCACAGACTATCAGCTTGATGGAGACGATTTGAAAAACATCGCTCTTGCTGAAGTAGAAAATATTTTACGGAGTAACAATAAGAGTCTTGCTGATTTTCCGACAATGCCAAGACTAGATATGTCATTGCTTTCACAAGTTCAGAACATACTTATCCATGATGAACTTAGATATGACCGACAGGCATTAGCTGCAGAACATCGTCAACTTATGGCCAATCTTACTGATGAACAGAGAAATATCTAAGATAAGATAATGCTTCGCATTGCAAGAAAACAAGGAGGGTTGTTTTTTATTTATGGATATGGCGGTACTGGCAAAACATATATTTGGAAAACACTTTCAGCAGCTCTGAGATCAAAGGGTGAAATAATCCTTACAGTTGCTTCGAGTGGGATAGCAGCTCTACTCATTCCTGGTGGCAGAACAGCACATTCAAGAGTTGTGATCCCCTTAGATGTTAATGAAGATTCTAAGTGCAACATTGTCCAAGATAGCCCATTGGTTAGTCTGATAGCCAAAGCAAAACTTATCATTTGGGATGAAGCTCCTATGACCCATAAACACTGTTTTGAGGCTGTGGACAAGACTTTCAAAGATATACTCAAATTCTCCAATCCAAACAGCAAAAAGGAACCTTTCGGTGGAAAAATAGTTGTTTTTTGTGGCGATTTTAGACAGATTCTACCTGTGATTCCAAAAGGAACGAGACAAGAAGTAGTGTTTGCCAGCATTAATTCATCACGCTTATGGGAATATTGTCAAGTTCTGACACTGACAAAAAATATGAGACTTCTATCCGGCAAATCAGATTCAGAGATTTCTGAAGTAAAAAAAATTTCAGACTGGGTGTTAAGTATTGGGGATGGCACATAGGTGATCCCAATGACGGGGTGGTCAGCATTGAAATCCCTAATGACTTACTCAAGAGTCAGCTGATCCACTTGCTTCAATTGTAAATGAGACATACCCATCATTTTTAGAGAATATGGATGATATCAGTTATTTGCAACACAGGGCCATACTGGCTCCGACAAATGAGATTGTTGACGTGGTAAACGATTACATGCTATCGTTGGTTCCTAAGGAAATGAAGACATATCTCAGTTTTGATAGTACATGTTCAGCAAACGGAAGCATTGACAGACCTAATGATATTCATACGCCCGAGTTTTTGAATACCGTTAATTCTTCTGGTCTTCCAAATCACGAATTAAAACTGAAAGAAGGTGTTCCGGTCATGTTGTTGAGAAATATAGACCAATCTTCAGGTTTGTGCAATGGCACCCGACTGTCAATCACAAGATTAGGAAATCGAGTCTTGGAAGCGAAAATTATATCAGGAACCAACATTGGTCATAAGGTGTTTATTCCACGATTGACTCTAACGCCATCCAATAACAGGATTCCTTTTAAATTCCAGCGTCGACAATTTCCTATCACTCTTTCATTTGCAATGACTATAAATAAAAGTCAAGGCCAATCTCTTCAACATGTGGGTATATATCTTCAGAAACCAGTGTTTTCACATGGACAATTATATGTTGCTATCTCAAGAGTTACGAGTTGAAGAGGCTTGAAGAGACTTATTTGTGACAACAACGGGAACACCTCAAATACTACTACAAATGTCGTTTATAAAGAAGTTTTCCAAAATCTGAACTAAATAAGTTATTTATATATTTGGTTAAATTTATATATATATTTTTATTCTTCAAAGTTTTATAAATGAGCTTTGTAACATTTATTTTCTATTTATAAAAAAATTATTTTTTCTTTCATTTTGTCCTACGGTGCAGGTGACGTATGCTCAAGAGTTGAAAACAACTACTTTGTTGGTGGCCGGATTAATTCTTTGGTGGATAGATGTTTATTAGATTTTCCAGTAAAATATTCAATATATAGTTTTTATTAGATTTTTCAGTTAAATATTCAATACATTTTTATTTCTGTTTTTTTAATGATTGTTATGTTTGTTTGTTCAATCCCGTGCATCGCACGGGTCAAGTTACTAGTATATATATAACTAGAGTTCATTATTTATTTTATAATTTATTTTATTTTCCTATAAATAAATTTTAATAAAAAATTAAACGATTTTAATAAAAAAATTAAATAATAAAAAAAATTAAAAAATAAATAAATAAATTAATTAAATGAGCCCGAGCTCGAGCTCGAGCTCGAGCTCGCCAAAATTGGCTCGAGCTCGAGGTGGCCAAAAGAGCCGAGCTCGGCTCGTTCCCACCCCTAGTCGCAGTGTGGGAATTTCAACTCCAATGAGAGTTGGTTCCTTGTGGGCACCAGGTCTTAGTCCGCTACCTTAACGCCCCATTTTTTTTTTTTTGAGAAACCGTAACGCCCCGTTGAGTCACCATGATTTACATTAATCCATCAAATACTTATCAGACCAAGGGATGAGTGCCCTGGCATCAAATACTTGTCGAGCCAAGGGATAGGGGCCCTAGGAGCAAGGAATTTCGCCTTTTGGTACAAGTATTGAAGGGGTTATATCAAATAGCCCCTAAAAAAAAGTATTTTCCTATAGCTGAATCTTCAAGTTTTCAAAAGAAGGTGAAAAATAAAATTAAAATTGCAAATAAATATATTTATCCCGTGTACAATTATTCATTGGACTTCTTTTATGTGTTCAAAAAAAATTATTCATTGGACTTTAAGTTAATTTTTGAGTACGAGAATTCATATGAAAATAATTAAAAGACTGACAAAAAAAATGCTCACTTTTGGTTCATTGCTAGTGAGAGAAACTGGTTTTGCATATAAATAGACGCAAAATACAATTACATCTAAGGTAATGTGAAACTACAAAAAAAATCCTTATATATGAGTAATTACAAAGAAACTATATATTTTTTTTATGAAAAAACTTCTTATTCAGTAAATAAATTTGACAACGTAAAAGTGAATGTGCAAGACAAATACATAGTTGAAAATTACCTAAACAAAAGGTGTTTTTCGTAATTTGTTCTTATCTTAGGGGTGTCTGTCAGTGGCGAGTCCATGAATTTGTTACATGGTGGTTTCAATTTTCGGGAGTTCGAGGCAGCACCCACGAACAAAAGAATCAAGACTTTTTTGTGACAAAATTGGAAAATAGGAAAAGTTAAAAAATTAAGAGAATTTTTTGGGCGGGCTAATTAATAAAAATTGAGGTCTTTTTTGAATTAATTTGTATTTTTAAGGCTAATTAATAAAAATTGATTGGGCTAAATACATATATACAGGGGCATATATGGAATAAATTATAAATTGATGATGGGACTCATTCCTGGTTGCCGTAATTTGCCCTATAAATATTACCCATCGACAATAACTTAGCTAATTCTATTACAATTATCATATAAAAAAATATTTATTTTGTCAAAATATGCTCTCTATTTCATCTATCGTGATTCGTGTGAGCATGTCTGCATGTGACAATTACTATATTACTACATGACTATTTTATTTATTTTTATAATTAACTACGTTTATCAAATGGTTGTATATAATCTTTGTAACATATGTGGTGTAAAATAATTTAAAAATAAGTGAACAATAATCATTCATTTTAAATAAATTATATGAAATAAATTATAATGTCGGGAAAAAGTTCAAACATTTTCAACAAGTGTTCAAACTAGTTCAAAATTTATATATGAATATCTACCTACTCATTTTAAGGACCCGCCAAATTTATTTGATCTTTAATGACTTTAGTTATGTGTCGGATCGACCCTTTGATTTAGGTCACTTTTCGTAATTACCAAAATCCTCGTGAAGTTTGTTTTCGTCATACACCAACCCCATTACAGTGTGACTTTTCACGGATGTTTTTTTATTCCAGGGAAAATACTTTACAATTTCAAATATTTTCTTTTAGTTCTCACATATTTAACAGAATGTATAATAGATTGTACACATTTTCTGTTAAAAAACTCGATCAACAGTTAATCAGAAAGGGATTTTGGTTATTACAGATAGGTGGGGGTGTTTTTTGTTATTTAGCTTAAGTTCAGGGGTATTTTCATAATTTATCCTAAATATTAAGGCAATTATATTTATTGTTTTATATAATAAGAGCTAATATTTGTTGTATAGTTCTAAGTTTTAAACATTTTAATTTCCTTAAGTCCACCATCATTTGATATTTCTTTTGTTCCCATTAATGATCATCTACTTAACACGGAAACAAAAACGAGAACACGGGGAAACGGACATGGGAACCTTATTTTACAAAAGGTTGGATATCTGCCGGACGTGGGGGAACGTCTAAATTTTAAAAATATAGAGGTACATTCGTAATTTCTAAAAAAATATTATAATGTTTTAAATGATATGATGGGAACCTTATTTTACACAACTAAAAGGTAAAATGATCATATTCGTGCACTTAATAAATCAATTAGAAGAAATAATCAGGAAATAAACACTTGCATAATATTAGAAATAACAAGTTCAAAATCCCCTCATAAGGTTCCAATAAAATCCTAGAATAAAAACTTAGCTACTCATGTTCTCTAAAAAAAACGAATACAAATTGAAAAGATACATAGGTCCGAGAAAGAGAGAGATGATAAACTCTGTAGAAGATTTGTTAATTCTACGAACGTCTTCTCTTTTTCTCAATTGTCGCAAAATGGAGTTTTAAGGGATGGGAATTCACTCGCAATCATATATGACCGCTCTCGACCGGTGCATCTCTCTCGTGAACATGCTCCTCATCACCATAGACAGGTGGTGGTACTTCGGGGGGTGGCACGGACACCGGCTCCACACAATCCGATAAATCGAACTGCAACTTTGTTCCAACAGACTTGACCATATTGCCAATCCAGCTCATAGTAGCCTTCATCTCCTGCCGGAAATCCTCGTGATCCTTTCGAAGCCCGCCGACTTCCTGCTGAATCTGTCGGATTGTTTGTGAAAGCTTGGCTTTTGTCATAGGCTCCTCGCGTGGTGGCAGTGGCTCGGGATTAGCTCGACCCGCAACTTGTGCATAACTACTGATAGTGGCGTCCGTAATGACACGTTGCGGCGGTTTAATATCGTCTTTCGGATTACCCTCGACGCCGGCGTTCTGGCAAAGCCCGGTGATAAGTGATGGGAAATATAAGCTGGTCCCTTGGTCTTTAATGCAATGAAGGATTTGCTCTTCAATAATCCCACCAATGTCAAGAGGCGTGCCTGTCATAATATGGTAGGCGAGTGCACAACGATCGAAACGCGCAATGCTCGTAGCGGTAGTCGGTATAATGCGAGCACTTATAAAATAAATCCATGTCTTTCCCTCATGGTTGACACTACTAAGCTTGAGGTAATTAGATTCCCAATCCGGTCCCATAGGACATAATTTCTCGGCCACTTGTTCGCGAGTAGTTGTCGCCTTAATATCCGCCCAACTGGCCGACTTGGGATTACGACGAATCTTATGGTAATCATTGATGGCATCCGAATCCCAAACGACGTCCTTCCCTCGAACATGGCTAACCGGACGACGATCACTATAATGGTTTGCATACAACTCCCTTACGAGTGTGACATTTGCCGAATCTGGTTGTTTGCAAAAGTCGTGCCACCCTCTCTCACGATCATACTATATGCCTCACTAGAAATATTAAAGCCTCGTTCTTTAATTGCCGACTTATCTGTCTTTGCTTGGTAAGCATTGGCGACCGCGTCGGCTAGTGGTAGATTTCCATCAGATGATAGTGGTAGTGGTAGATTTCCATCGGATCAGCTGGAGCTTTGCCTTTCTTACCTTTGCCTGGATGTAGGTTTCAGAGGTTCTGGGGGGTTGGTTCTTAGCCTTTTGCAAGTATCCATAATACGACCAACTCTAAAATAAAAATTCTAATATTAAATGTTGCATTATGTAATTCCATCATTAAATTGAAATTATTTCTTTTACCACAAATTGAGAATCCACATCCTATACGCACATTTTAAAGCACAACTAGCAAATAAAAGAACACACTAAACAACTTTTTCTAAGTAACCTTAAATTGAGAATGAAGATTGATGAGGGTGGTATTAAGAAGAAACTTCAAGAAATGCAAATCTCAATTACACAAGTTGAAATATGAAAGAGATTGAGAGTTTTGAATCTCAAACGCTATTATCAGACAATTATAATATTCCAATCTGCCATTTCTCCTTCCGTACACCAAACTTATAGGCTAGCCATGTTACAATTATCAAGAAACTTAAATACGAAAATAAATATCAGCACTGAAAAATAGCAACTTCATGAACTTGGAAGTTTGAAAGCTCCAGGCTTATTCATGAACATGTAGTTTGGAATGTAAAGTGGTTTAGTCTCCAACACCACCAACCATAAATGAAGTTTGACCCACTACATCATCCTCTCCGGGTGGGAAAGAACTCGTCTCAGAGTTCAAATCATTCTCGCCGTGATAAGGAACTAAGTCACGAACATTGAACGTAGAATGAGTACGTAAATGAGCTGGAAGATCAACCTTGTATGCATTATCGTTAATTTTCTTTTGAATCCGACAAGGACCAACCTTTTTCTCCTTGAGTTTATGATATGCCCCAGCTGGAAACCTTTATTTTTTTAAATAAACCCAAACAAAATCACCTTCCTCGAAAGTTTGAACTCGACGGTGACTATCGGCAGCCTTCTTGTAAGATGCAGTACTTTCCGCAAGTTTCTTTTGGACTTCTTCGTGAATTTTGGTCATGGTAGTTGTAAAATCTTCAGCCTTTCTATTAGATGTGGTGACATTAGAAAGATCGAGATAGTGGCCAGGAGCACGTCCATAAACAATTTCAAATGGACTTTTTCCTGTAGAGCGATTCTCAGCTTAATTATACGCAAATTCAGCTCTAGGAAGAACGAGATCCCATTGCTTTATTCTCTTGGAAGCGAAACTCCGAAGCAAATTTCCTAAAGTTCGGTTGACCACTTCGGTCTGCCCATCGGTTTGAGGATGATACGCACTACTGTACAACAAACTAGTACCGATTTTCTTCCAAAGACTTCTCCAAAAATGGCTAAGGAATTTAGAATCACGATCAGAAGTGATTGATTTCGGAATTCCATGAAGCTTCACAACCTCATTGAAATAAAGAGCAGCTATATACGAGGCATCCATAGTTTTCTTGCATGGAATAAAATGGGCCATCTTGGAGAATCGATCAACCACTACAAAGATGGAATCGAAACCTCGTTGTGTTCTTGGTAACCCAACAACAAAGTCCATGCTAACGTCCTCCCACGGAACATTAGGAATAGGCAATGGTATATAAGCACCGGTGTTTTGTGATTGTCCTTTGCAGGTTTGGCATATACGACATCTTTTCACAAATTTTGCGACACTCCATAAAGACCAGGCCAAAAATATTTTTCCTTAACCAGCAGCAAGGTTTTATCACGTCCAAAATGTCCGCCGAGTCCTCCGCTGTGAAGTTCCTTGATGATGCGCTCCCTAAGTGAAGATTTAGGAATGCATAATCGTGGACCTTTAAAGAGAAATCCATTACTCAGGCAATAATCTTCATAGCCTCCTTTTGTGCTCCTGTGATAGATTTCCTTAAACTCGAGATCCTCCGAATACATTGTCCTTATGACATCAAAACCCTCAAGTTGCGTGGTCAATGTAGTTAACAAGGCAATTCTTCGACTAAGTGCATCTGCCACTTTGTTAAGCTTGCCACTTTTATGCCTTAAGATAAAAGTGTATTCTTGTAAGAAAGAAACCCAACCTGCATGTCTCCTATTCAAATTATCTTGAGAGTTAATATACTTGAGGGCTTCATGGTCAGAGTTGAGGATAAATTCTCTTTGAATGAGATAAGGTCTCCAATGACGAAGAGTCTGAACAATAGCGTAGAACTCAATATCATACTTAGAATACTTTTTCCTTGTCTCATTTAGCTTTTCGCTGTAAAAGGCAATGGGGTGTCCTTCTTGACTGAGTACTCCTCCAATTCCAATATGAGACGCATCACAATCGACCTCAAAGATTTTCTCAAAATCTGGAAGCACAAGGACCGGGGCAGTAGACAACTTTTCCTTGATAAGCTCAAAGCTCTTGGTCGCATCTGGTGTCCAAATAAATCCCCTCTTCTTCAAGCAATCTGTTAATGGTGCTGCAACGGTGCTAAAATTTCGAATAAACCGCCGATAAAATGAAGCTAATCCATGGAAACTCCGAGCCTCGTGTAAACTCTTAGGAATAGGCCATTCTTGAACGGCCTTGATTTTTCCTTCATCCACCATAATCCCTGCGGGAGTTAATACGAATCCTAGGAAAACAAGATGAGTGGTCATAAAAGAACACTTTCCCAGATTGATGTAGAGTTTTTCTTGTCTCAGTTTCATAAGGACCATTCTTAAATGTTCAATATGGTCAGAAGGGTTTCGACTGTAGATAAGAATATCATCGAAATACACAACAATAAATTTTCCAATAAAAGAGTGAAGAGCTTGATTCATTACCCTCATGAACGTGCTTGGAGCATTGCTAAGGCCAAATGGCATAACAAGCCATTCGTACAGGCCTTCTCTTGTTTTGAACGCCGTCTTCCATTCATCTCCCGGCTTGATTCGAATTTGATGATATCCGCTTCTGAGATCAATTTTCGAGAATATTTGTGCGCCAGCCAACATATCAAACATATCATCAATTCTCGGTATGGGAAATCGATATCGGATAGTGATTCGATTAAGCGCCCGACTATCAGTACACATGCGCCAAGAACCATCCTTCTTTGGAGTAAGTAGTGCCGGGACAGCACAAGGACTTAAGCTCTCCCTGATGTAACCCTTGTTCAACAATTCCACTACCTGCCGATGAAGCTCTTCGTGTTCTTTTGGACTCATCCGATAGTGGGCTTTGTTGGGAAGTGAAGCTCCTGGAATCAAATCAATTTGATGTTGAATCTCTCTTAGAGGTGGAAGGTCACTCGGCAATTCTTTTGGAGCAACATCATTGAACTCCTCTAATAGAATTTTAACATCGGCTGGAATTTTTGTGGATTGTGTAGTTCCATCGACGATCAGAAGATAGATTAACCTGTCTCTTTTTAACTTCCTTCTCAAACTGCGACAAAGTAAGTAAGGCATGGCCCTCTTCTTTTTTTACAGGTTTGGGTTCACAAACATCTTTACATGGTAAAAGAAGAATTTCAGTTTTTCCCACCATAAACTTATAAGTATTTCTTCTTCCGTCATGGATTGCGCCTCTATCATATTGCCAAGGCCTACCCAATAATAGATGTCCAACATCCATTGGAGTTACATCACACCATACTTCGTCATAATAATTTTTTCCCATAGAAAAAGAAACGAGACATTTCTTCTCAATTTTTACCTCATTGTCCTTGTTTATCCATGAGACAGCATACGGTCTTGGGTGGGGTACAACCTTGAGTCTGAGCTTGTCCACCATCTCCTGGGAAACAAAATTCTCGAAACTACCTCCATCAATGACGAGAGAACATACCTTTCCATGAGATTTACACCGTGTCCTAAAGATGTTGTGCCGTAGCCAATTTTCATCGCTATCTGGCTTGGGGGCAGCAAGAACTCGTTGAATTACCAAGCATTCTCCCTCCTCTGGCTCAATCTCTTCGCGCTCGTAATTGGCATCTTCATCATATTTTGGCTCTGGTTCTTCTATTTGTTTTTCCGTTCCTTCTTCACCCACAAGCCCCATACGAGCATCACTCCTCCGCTTCGGGCACTCATTCATGTAATGTCCAGGTTGGCCGCATTTGAAACAATTGGCAGGTTTAGCTTTGTTTGCTGCTGAATTATTCTCACTTTTGCCTCTTTTAGGGAGATTTTGATTGGAAAGTTCGGTTTTGGATGGATAGAGGCTTTGAATATCCACAAATTTCCTCGCACCCCGTCTTGATAACTTTGATTCAACTTTCAAGGCCAATTGATAGGCGTCGTTTAACTTCCATACCTGCTGCAACTCCACTTCATCTCTAATGGGTAGTCTCAAGCCATTAACATATCTTGCAATAAGATGATCTTCGGACTCTTGATTGTCACAACGAGCCATTAATTTGTAAAATTCTTCTGTATAGTCAACCACACTTCTATTGCCCTGCTGTAAAGTATTAAATTGCATAAAAATATTTTGAGCAAAATTCAGGGGTAGAAAATTTTCTCGTAATCGTGCTTTCATTTTTTCCCATGAAGCAATCTTCGGCTTTCCTTTTCTTAATCTCATATCTTGTACCTTATCCCACCAAGAGGATGCATAACCGCGGAGCCTGGTCGCCACCAATTTCACTTTTTGATTCTCGGGAATTTCTTTGTACTCAAAGAATTTCTCTACAGCACTAAGCCAATCCAAAAACTCCTCCGGTTGAAGGCGTCCCTGGAATTCTGGTAGATCAACCTTTAGAGTGTCCGAAGGATATGACATTCTTCTACCAAAATTTTGATGTTGGCTCTCAGCAAAAGGATTCGTTAGCTCTGAGTCATCACTGGAATAACCATGACTAGAACCTCGTCCACTTCTGGCTTCCTGACGCTCGAGACGCAACGTTAACTCCTCAACTTGTCTCCGGAGAGTTTGAATTTCAGCATTTCGTTCATCACCCAAGTTTTCTATGATTGGGTTATTTCTTCCACGCCCACCTCTTCCTCTTCTTGCTGCCATCGAGAAAGAAGACACAGGCCCAAACGAGATTGGCTCTTGATACCAAATGATGAGGGTGGTATTAAGAAGAAACTTCAAGAAATGCAAATCTCAATTACACAAGTTGAAATATGAAAGAGATTGAGAGTTTTGAATCTCAAACGCTATTATCAGACAATTATAATATTCCAATCTGCCATTTCTCCTTCCGTACACCAAACTTATAGGCTAGCCATGTTACAATTATCAAGAAACTTAAATACGAAAATAAATATCAGCACTGAAAAATAGCAACTTCATGAACTTGGAAGTTTGAAAGCTCCAGGCTTATTCATGAACATGTAGTTTGGAATGTAAAGTGGTTTAGTCTCCAACACCACCAACCATAAATGAAGTTTGACCCACTACATCATTAAATTGAAATTATTTCTTTTACCACAAATTGAGAATCCACATCCTATACGCACATTTTAAAGCACAATTAGCAAATAAAAGAACACACTAAACAACTTTTTCTAAGTAACCTTAAATTGAGAATGAAGATGAAGTGATTCTCAAGTAATATATAATACTAGCTCACTTTGTTTTCTGTCCATCTACCATTGTTTCAGTACATAATCTATTCCAAACTGCAATAATACTCGTGAGAAAATCGAACTTATGGATGGAACTAGTACGGATATTGCTAAGAATCGAGTTAATTATGGGTTTGTTCTACGTACAAGCAGCGGCGAATCTACTTAAGAACATGAATCTGTCAATTAGCAACACATTCTTGGAGCCTTGTTTCCACGTCTCGTACAGCAGATCCCTGCGGCAAACCATCGATAGTATTAAAGAAAACAAAGCCAAGCGCCAAAACTAGATTTTGTTTCCTTGGATTAAAACAAAGCAAAGATCAAAGAGGTCTATTTTGGCAGAAGAAGTCAAGGCTAGAGTTAAAAAACTTGCCAGTTCTAGTTCGGGCCAGAAAATATCTCCAAATGATCCACAGCTTTTTCAATTGCATGAAGAGCCATTTTCTTCACCTTTAGACAAATTTCAAGATTTCAAAATTTTCAGATCAGTCTTAACAACTATAAGACACTATTTTCATCATAGTAGGATATGGATGCATGCATTCCAATTAGAAAGAAAGAAAGATAAATAAGACACTTGATACACTAGGCCAAAATGCAAGACTGGCGACGTTTTTTTTCGCGACGGTTATGCGTTCGTCGCAGCTTTGCGACGTTTCTGTGCTTAAATCGTCGCTTAAAGTGGAAAATCTAGTTTTAATTCAAAACCCTAGCGACGATTCTGGATAAGCGTCGCTAGGTAGCGACGCAAAATATATAAACGTCGCCAATACGAAAAAAAAAAATTAAAAATACTTTTCTTGGCGACGGAAATAGTTTTTCGTCGCTAAGTTACATATTTTGTGATTTTATATTTCGAATTTTGCGATGTAACAGGCGGAATCGTCGCAATTATTATTTTAAAAAACAAAAAATAATATACTTTGCGACTTTTGTGCAGAAACGTCGCTAGTAGTGCCCAATTATTTGTAATTAATTTATATGTGGCGACGGAAAGTGAAAAACGTCGCCACCGTTTTAGTAAATTTTTCTTTTTTTTTTAAATCTCTGCGACGGATTTACAAAAGCGTCGCAAGAAATGTGCTCAATTTTTTTTTTCGAATTTAGTAGCGACGTACTTTACAATGCGTCGCTAGGTCTCGGATATGTTGGAGACGAAAATTGGAAACGTCGCAAATATTGACTTATTATTTCAATCAGACCCTAATTCGATCTATTTCCTCTCCGGCCCTCTCTCTCAAACTTTCTCCCCCTCTCCATCTCCTCCGATCTGCCGTCGCCAGCCGTTGCCGTCGCCGACAGCCGCCCGCCGCTGCCGTCTGCTGCTAACGGTTCGCCGCCGTCCCTCAGCCGTTGCCGTCGCCAACAGTCATCCCGCCGCCGTCATCCCGCCCCCTAATTCGCCCCCAATCTCCGCTGCCGATCCTTTTGCCGTCGCAGCCGTTGCCGTTGCCGACAGCCGTCCGCCGCCAGCCCTCCGCCGTTGCCGACAGCCCTCCACCGTTGTTGTCACCGTCTGCCGCTACTCCTTCTTTTTCAAGGTAATTTTATGTTTTTTTAAATGTTTGTTTGTTTATGTTCAAAATTACGTGGGTGTTCGATTATCGATCTATTTTTAGGTTTTTTGTCGGAATTATGTGTTTGTTTGTTTTATGTTGATTTGATGAGCCTGTGTTGCTCGGAATTATTCGGAATTATTGTTGCTCGGAATTATGCGAATTGTTCTTGGGTTTTATGTTGCTCGGAATTATGTGTTTGCTCGGAAAAGCCGTTGCTCGGAATTATGTTTGTGAGTCTGTTGTGTGTGTGTGTGTGTGTTTTGGTGAGTGTGTATGTTTCTTTCTTCAGTTTGTCTACTTTGCTACTAAGTCGGTGGTTTTTTTTTTTTTTTTTTTTTTTTTGGGAAAATTCTGGAAATTTTCGAAAAATAACTGAAAATGTCCGTAAAAATTCCGAAAATGAAGATTTCTGAAAATAAAGATTTTCCGAAAATTCCGATAAAATCGGAATCGGAATCAATTTTTGAATTCTGAAAAAACCGGAATCGAAATTTGAAGGCGTTTTGGACTTCCGAAAAAAATCGGAAATTTTCCGAAACACCCAAATCCGATCCGATCCATCCGATTTCCACTCCTAAATATGACTATAAAATATATAAATAAATAAAAAAACCTTTTCGGAAAAATATTGAAAAATTGCTTTAAATTAGGGTAAATTACAATCACATCCTAAGGTAAAGCTAAATTATGAAATATTGAAAAATTGCTTTTAATAATTGTGATCCTTCCCCATTTCTAGGTAATCTTGTTAATTAAAGCATGCCAAAAGATAGGAGTTGGGTTTTATTAGGTGATCGTCGGTTAGCAGCATATCAAAATGGTTGTGTGGAATTTATGGATTTTGCCTTCGCTAGATGTGACGTTGATAATAAAATAAGATGCCCATGTAGAGACTATAAGTGTCGTAAATGGGGGGATCGTGAATTCGTTCATAAACATTTACTTTGGAGGGGTTGGGATAAGATGTATGGGGAACGCCGATGGACTCTGCATGGAGAGTCCGAAGAACAATACATTGGCGAGGAAATGGACAATACTAATCATACAGAAATTCCCGAAGTTGCAATTTCAAATGAACCTGTTGATGTACGTGATAACATGGAAGACTTACTGCATGCGTGTCTTCATCACGATCATCATCACGATCAAGAAGATCTGCACAAAGAACCCAACCCCGAAACTGATGATTTTCGTACACTCATTGAAGAGTGGTGCATCCCCGTTTATGATGGATGCCGGGTATATACTAAACTTTCTTTTGTCATGGAGTTCTACAAAATTAAGTCTCGTGGCAAGATGAGTGATAATACATTTACCGAAACCCTTCAGTTAATGAGAAAACTTGATTTTTTAAATATACCCGACTCTTTTTATGAAGTTAAGAAGCTCATCGGTAAATTGGGGTGTGGTTACGTCAAGATTGATGCGTGTGAGAATGACTGCATGCTGTTTTGGAAGGATGACTCGAACTTAAATGCATGCAAAGTGTGTAATGCTTCAAGATGGAAGAATCCAGTAGAAAACCAACCGAGTTCTTCAACCTCTCAGCGCAAAAGGGTACCGAAAAAAGTTTTGCGACACTTTCCATTGATTCTGAGGCTCAAGCGGCTATTTATATGTCAAAAATCAGCAATTAACATGAGATGGCACGCTGAGTCTCGATGTAACGATGGCGTTCTCAGGCACCCTGCTGATTCTGATGCTTGGAAAGAGTTTGACAAGAAGCTCAAAGGTCAAAATTATACCTCTAACTTGTCTTCCTTAGCCCTATGATTTTGTGGAAGAACACAGAATTCCTGTGTCAATCGAAGACACTCTTGGACATTTTCTGGTGAGACGAAGTCAAGCGCCACCTTTATGCAAGACTGGTATGGAATAAACATAAACAAATTGCTTTTTGGCCAAAATTGAAAGAAGATAAGATGCAAATAACTTGGTGTTATTTCATAAGCAGTAGGTGAACAAACCAATGTACCTTTAAATTTCTAACTTGATGGGGACAACCAGCAGGTATAAAAACAGCATCACCTAATTTCTGGACAAATGTCCATGGTTCGATTCCTATTCAAGCACAAAAGATAAGCAGGCTGAACATTATTTTCGACCATTACACAAAGTAAATAAGAGGGAAAGACTAACCATACTCCTCCTTAAGTTTCCTCTTATGCTCCATAGACAAGTAAACTGTTTGATCATGAATAGGGTGGACAACCTGAGGAAAAACAAATCAGCATAATATACTAGCAAATGACAACCAACAACCTAGCCTATAAAGCAAAAAGAACTTCATGTAGTCCAACTATCTCCTAACAAATATTAAAAAGTAGCAAAATATCGAAGATTCACAGAAGATGACGTACTGCATCAGACATCAGACATATCACAGTGTAATTTTGTTACAGAATCACCCCGCTCCAATTCCTGAGCAACTCCATAAGCAATATATGTCTTTGGCCCCATATCTGGCTTCAGAGAAATCTTTGGCAGTTTAGTAGCAAGATTTAAGTAGCCATCGTGAGGATGTGTGTACTCTTTAAAGGGCAAGCATCTGATAAACTCAACACCATGACGAGGTAAGCTCTCCTCGAACAAGTTAGAAGGAGGCCAGTCTTTCAACTTGAGAATCTCAGGCCAAGAATAACTATCAAACCGACACCCTCTAAATACCCTTTGAAAAACTGGTTGATTTTTATGACAACCTGGTTGTGATTGAAAACTGATGAGTTTTCCATCATTGACAACTCAAACATCACCGTAAAGCATGCAAATCTACAAGATGGTGAACGAGATAAACAAGATAGATAACATCCAATAAACAGTTACACAATAAAACGATTTTCACTTCATAATACAGATTTGAGATGAATAAACTAAGTTACAAGAAGCACTAAGTCAAATATTTCATGCGCACATTCTAGGGAATAATTGAACTCAACAGAATGGACCACACCAAAATCAATCGCCATAGCCAAATGATTTTTATGACAACAGTCGAGCAATAAATTTATCAGACTCCATAGATGTTGTATTCAATTTGAATTAGATTTCACATCAACCTATGTAGACTGCACCATTACATTTTTACTATCAAATATTATTATAATTTTGAAGGATATAATTAATCTGAAATGAAGTTATAAAACTGTCACTTATCAAACCAAAACCACATCAAAATCCAGTACTTTAGAATCTAAAGAGTCCGATGTCGAAATACAAGATAAAACACCATAAAGAAGATCACTAAACATCTTCAACAAAGAAGTGTAACACACAGGAGTCTAGGACACTTCAAAATTAGGACTCCTAATATACCTAATAGCATGTTAGATGTCAAAGAAAAGACTGAGAAGAAGAGAAGCCAAAGAATAAAGAAAAACATCGAGCAAAAACTAGGAAAATTCCAAATAGAAGAAAAATAAATATTACAAACTGGAACTTGTGAAATAAAAATCACGCAAGTATGGCTAGATCTGCACGGCACTCACATACAAGAACAAGATTTAGTATGAAACTCTTGATTACCTAACTCACATACAAGAACAATTTGAAAAAAAAAAACTGGTGTTTAGTGATCTAATAGCATCACCAGAAAAATTACGATCATCGTATAAACCACCAGATACAACAAACACATTTGAACTTTATTGTAAGAGGACAACTACTCCTAACATGTAGTCCAAATACTAATCAAACAAACAAGTATGGTCTAAAATAGGCAGTGCATGACTGGAAATATAGATAACAGATCATACAGATATATGTAACTTTCACTAAAAAGATGACGTACAATCGATATATTATTTAGTTATTCCAATGATGTATATTATTTCAAAAATGCATGTCAATTTGTAGTAGTTGAATTATCATGCATCATATCAACGTAATAGATGAAACAGAACGAAGAAGTAGAATGAAGTGCCTGACCTCACACAAGTCCAAGCAGTTTATTGAGTCACATCAACTAGAACTTCATTTTCTTTCTTTCTTTTCTGACGAAAAGCACGCGCCATAACCATGGGTGCCCAGCTCAAGTCTAATGTAGTTTCTAGCACGCCATTAACAATCACAGGCTCACCTTTGAGCCAGTGCAATTGAAAATGTTTCATATCATCATGCTGCAGGTCTTTAGCTGTTGGACAGTACAAAAAATTGTCCCTCGAATCTTGCCTAGAAGCTGCTCTGCACAATTTATCACTAGCCATTACATTCTCACCAAAGAAGTTCACACATGGGCATTCCTCGCAAGTTTTAAGCAAGTCCTCAAAATCTTGTCCCTTCACCAGTTCTCCTACTCTGGACAGCAACTTCAAGACCCAATTCTCTGGAAAAATACACTTCAATTCCAGAGTTCCTTCACCACAACCCCCAAACCATTGTGGTGGACATGGAATGATACCAACCTCTACAGATCTCCATGCAGATTTCATCTCAGCTTTAACTTCAGAAGAAGGTTCATTGTTATTAATAGGAGAAGCGTTCTTACTATGATGCGCAGTGTGACAATTGTCATTGTGGAAGTAACTTGAATCACGAAATGCATAATGCATGACCACTTCTTCATCCCCACCCTGCAAATGTCCCTCTCGAATCTCTCGACAACATGTGATGCACAGATCATAGGAACACCTTGGGCAGCTTCGATGAAAATCAACAATAGATGTTTTACAGTTGTTGCTGCACAAATTCATAGAATAATGGCTCTTTTGAAACCTGAGCGAATTCGTTATTGGAAAATAAGAGTCATGATGAGATCTACCAGTATATTCGGTCAACTGCCACGCAGTTTAATTGTTGTGGCTTCACTTCTGAAATTGGTAATCCTGCCCATGCAAAGTGCCCATGCAAAGTGCCCATGCAAAGCAGTTACTAGTCAATTAATTTGAAAACTATGTACCCAATAACTTCTTTTAACATCATCACAGTACTTAGCTTGCAAATATTCACAAGAAATAACTGTTCTCGGCTGCTATCATGAATTCCGCAAAAAAATCTCTTAAAAAAATCCTACTATCTAAATCCAGTGTTTCCCATTTAACTGGATGTAGGACATACATCTAATCCATTTTTTTTTACACTTTCAGTCCACCATTAGATTTTGGCGTTAATTTGGATAGAAAAGGCACATGGAGGTACGTGATCATGCTATTTCAGCCCCTTTTTTTAAATATATTTATGATTCAGTCCCAATTTATAGATCTATTTTTGATTCAGCCCCAATTTTAATTTATTTCAACAATTAGAGGTCTAATTGTCAAAAAGTATATATGTTAAAAATATTAGTACTTGCCCTTATATTTTTTAGTCAAAGCCAACAAGATCCTTATGAGCAGATCGCGTGGTTCACTCACGGCTTGTGCGAGTATTTCTTTGATTTTGCTAATATAAATACCCTCCTATAAATGAAGATAAACTCAATTTGATTTGATTACAAATAATCTAAAGGCTTAGGGACCAAATTCCAATTTCAAAAATTCCTAAAGAAACCCTAATTTTTATCAGATCCTCAATTGTCCCCCTCTTTCTTCACTAACTTCGTCCTCGTGCTCAAATAATCGTTGTCGTCGGCGGCAATACAACAACACCACTACCCCACAGCCGCAACACAACCACCACCATAGCCGCAACACCAACACCACCACAACCTCATAACGTCGAAACACATTAGAGCACGAACCCCCTCTTGTTGGTAATGGTGTTGGTGTTGAAAATTGAAGATGGTTGATGGATTGGATGTGGTGGTGGATTGTCTTGATTGTTGTTGATTAATTGATTAGAAGCAACTTAGTCTCTTTTGTCTGGTAAAAATTAAAATTTCCTTTTCTACTTCTCTATTTTTCTCTCACAATGTTTTGTTATTCTTCTTCTCTCACAAGAATCTTATGTTTTCTCACTTTATATAGTCCTAATGTATGTGGAAGATAAAGTGTATACATAAGGAATCTCAAGTAGATATACACTAAACATTACATAAGTAATTCGTCATTTACGATTTTGGAAAGCTTATGCAAACACACTTCGTGTGTTGCACATTATGAGTTCATAAAGAAACCTCTGATTTGTCAATTAATTACATGATAAGTTAGCTTAGATAGAGGTCTACACTAAATGAGTCCAATACTAACTCGACAGCAAAAGAAATTCGAATCACATACATAGTCCTCCAAGTTATTCGAATCCCGAAAAGAAAATACCTTTTATCTTAGCCTCCATTTCCTTCTCGACCATTTGTTCTTCATGGAACTGTTTTAAGAAGGGCAGAAGCCTTTGCAGCATGTATCTAGAGTACTCCATCTTTTCTTCATGGCCATATTTCAATGTTAATAATTTTAAATCCTGCATGCAATACAAAAACATTGAATCTGAATAGAAAAATCATTTAACCTAAAGATGGGAGCAAGAAAGAGAGAGAATATGGAAAACAATATGAAATGACAAAACGCACTCGCGGTTGTTATGAATACAGAGAGGAAAATATATGAAAGTGCATGATGGATAAAAACCAACCCTAATTCGACCATCCATTTACAAGCAACTCTTGCAATTGCAATTGTTACAACAAACAGGGCAAGCTTCAGTAAAAGCCTCTTCCGGCATCTGAGGATGCCTGGGAACAGGACTTTACTTTTTCAGACACTAACGGAATCAAAGATACAATAATAAATCTAAAAAGGAAAACATTGTTATGAGATAGTTTTGATGTGCAGGTTGAGAGACCTTCAATCAACATACATAGCCAACAACTCACTGTTAATAGAAAAGATGTTATATAACTCATGCAGAAAAGAAGAACATAGACAGGTAAACTCGAAATAGTTATGTGACACTATTTGCACGGCCACTCTTCACAACAACATGCCTATGAGAAATCTGGTTCAACAATGTTTCGGAACTCATGTTCAGTCACTTTAGCCACTCAAGCCCTAATCAAAAGAACCATTGATCAAATAATACAAGTAAAAATGAACTCCAAAAGCAAAAAGAGTCTCATACTATTTATCATTCCTCTTGCACTGGTGACATATGTTACGCTCGTCCTCCTTCGCCTGTAAAATCAATCGACAATCAAAGCGCCAACCATCCCCAATAAAACGGATTAGCAAGATGACTCAAAAAATCTTTTTTTTTTTCTTTTATTTTCCATTGAAAAGTCCATTTGCCCTTTTCCCTAGCCGTCGTCATTTTACCCTTTTACTCTCGCCGCCGGATATCTCTCTCTTCCACCTCTGCTCGCCGTCGTCATTTTGCCCTTTTACTCTCGCTGCCGGATCTCTCTCTCTTCCACCTCTGCTATTTTTCTCCCGGCGATCAGTACTCTTCCAACTCCGCCACTTCTCCCATCTGAACAGGTTAGCTAACCTTTCTAAAACCCTAAATTCTACAATTTAGGGTTTATGTTTTTTAGTTGATTTGTTTGCCTCATGTAACGAACAAACCGTGAAGTCAAAAGTTGCTACATTCTTCTATTTTATTTGGTTTGTGTTCAACAAATGTGCAAACGTGCTACATTGCATTGCTGTTATTATGTCTATTTGTCAATAACCTCAACTTGCAACTACTAATTAAATTAATCGTATAATTTGGCAGAATGGAAGAAAAAAATGCAGTCATCTCTTACAAATACAATTGGGGTCAAAACCAATTAGGTCATCTTACCAAAACAAATACACCTTTTTCCACACACCAGTTAAGTCATGGTCTTCAACGCTCTACAATCGAGCTATCGAGTTATCTCATCAGAACTACATTAAATACATGTTTTCTATACTATATATAAAAGTGTGAATGCTAGGTGGTTTCTTCCATTTTATGTATGGACAAAAATGCCCCCTAAAATAATTAAAACTTCAATGTTAATTAAGTAAAATATGTAATAATTAATTTTTTCATTAATGCATGTAAATACAATAATTAATAATATCTGATTCATTGAAAATTGTAACCATAACAGCTTAAATATGTCGCTAATCGTTGCTTGAACCAACACTCGATTGTGAAATTGTATTTTAGAATCATAATCAAACTCTTAACTTAGGTTGGTTCATGGTCTTGTATTTTTTAATTGTAAACCCCGGCCGATTCTGACTCGTGAACCGTTGGTTCACGACAATAATCAGGTCTCCATTTAATTTTTCATTAATATTCATTTGTCCTTTGATATATATATATATATATAAAATTAAATTCTTAACCTTAAGGATTGGTTAATGGTCTTGTACTTTTGAATTGTGAACCCCAGTCGATTCTGACTAGTGAACCGTCGTGGGTTCACGACAATGATCATGTCTCCATCAAATTTTTTATTTATGTTTAATTTTTCATTAATATTTATTTTTCATTTGTTCTAAAAATAAGAAAAATATAATAAACATTCAAGAGTAAATGAGATAACTCGAAATGAAAGTAATCACAAGATCGAAAAAGGTTCTAATTAAAAAGAACAAAAAAATAACTACGTATATGATATTCAAGACGATGATAGATAATTATTGGAATAACTCGAAATGATAAATAATTATTGGAATAACTCGAAATGAAAGTAATCACAAGATCGAAAAGGTTCTAATTAAAAAGAACAAAAAAATCACTACGTATATGATATTCAAGACGATGGTAAATAATTATTGGATTAACCTAAGAAGAAATAGATATTGTAACATAAATATGATAGTTTGTGTATATCAATATTAAATAAAACCACATTCTACTATTTCAAAATATTTTAATATATACATAAATTAATAGAGACGTGCAACGCACGTCACACCGATAATTTCACTGAAGACATTGAATGAAGAACTTCATGTACGGAATATAGATGGTTGTACCAAACTGGTAGCTAAATAAATACAATTACACCGATAATTTCATTGAAGACATTGAATGAAAAACTTCATGTACGGAATATAGATGGTTGTACCAAACTGGTAGCTAAATAAATACAAAGGTAACAAAGGTACTCGTTTTGTTTCGGTGGATTAGATCAAGCATTTACTGCGCGTTAAGGAAATGACGCATTTTAGTATTTTTCATTACTTTTCCTTACCCCGTTAAAGAAATCCCTCTTCAGCGGTAAACTAATGACGCAATTTGAAGATTTTTTTTTTCTTCTAAAACAAATTTCCCAACATTCATTTTTATGACATATCTCAAATGTCAATTAGCCTATTGTACAATAGAAAAGACCAAATATTTGCCAAATGATCAACTTTGTACCAAAGAAGCATAAGTTATGTCATGATTGTTGTCTAGAGAATCATAGAAAGGATTAAGAAATAAAAGAAACAAAAACATTAACCGTCCAGTATTTGAAGAACAAAAAAGATAAAAATAAAACAAGAGAGAATTTGAAAATGAAAATAAAACATCTTTGAAGAGACAAAAGGAACAAAAGGGCTCAAATGGAAAACAAATACATTTGTCCCCATAAATAAGTAGAGAGATCAAAATCAAGCATGAGCTTGAGAGTTTTAGTGACATGCCCAAGCTTTTCACAAAGACGACTGTGCCTCTTCTCCGTAGCTGTTTTGAATTGCTCGGTATCAGTCCGATATATATCCAACATCACACGTAGATTTTGGGAATAAGGATCGACTGGATGAAACTTTGCTTGCACAATAGCCATATCGAAAACACCATCTTCACTATGACCTAAGAGTGTGGTGTGTGGAATCAGTACATCACAATGTCTTACATATGATGGAACATAATCATAATCATTAGGAAACTTTGATACCGGAATTTCGAATTCACTGATATCTCCATAGTTAAAATTAGCATAAGCCCAGTGAGGAGTGAAATAAAACTCATAATCATGAATCCCTATAAAATAGCCATCAAGTGAATCAGGAATACCACCAAATTCTTCCCAGACCTTAGATTGAGATTGAGCGTTAAGATCGAGAGCATAGATACCAAACTCGAGACCATAGATACCAGACTCGATCAGAATCACAAAACGGGAATCAGTCAGAAATCCATACGATTGAATTAGAAAAGAAGATAAAGAAGACCCACCACAGCTAGGTACCAGTGGAGGGAGATCTTCCCACGTGTCATTAGAAACGTTATATAACTCGAAAATATCACCATAAAACAGACCACCATCACCCATGATGATTTCTGATGAAAAAACTAAAATACGATTACCACCGTCTGGTGTGGGAAGAGCTATAGGAGAAATTTTCCCGTGACGCATAGCCTTGATCTTAACTAGGTTTTCTTTCTTCAGATTATAATCGATGATTTCTTCTTCGCTTATCTCAAACTTACCTGCAAAAGTTCTTCCGCCCATTCGGCCACCCAGAAACATGTCTCCCTCAAACATATAAAGTGTGGAATTTAGAGCACAAAAGGCCACCCCAGGAACACTCCCTTTGAATCGAATAATGGGTTCCTTATGAATGAATTCATCGCCGCCGCCGCCCGAGGATGAATCCAAATCCACAATGTAAAATTTATATTCGTCGCCATCGGGATGCATACATCGCAAAACGACACAGACTTTTTGAGAAACAGATGACAATCGCAGCCTTTTAGAAGCACGAACTGATGTTGCTGAACAAGATTCAACTTCCATTTTTTTTTAATTGAATTGTGAAATGAATCGACAAGGAGAGAGAAGATAAACAAACCCCTTCTTCTTCTTTTTTTTTTTTATGATGAATTGTGGGCCTTCTCTTTTGCGTTGGGCTTCATTTGCACAAATAATTCTATTTCAAAAAACCTATCAAACCCACCTCTTGCTTAATTGACAAGGAGATAACCAACCTTTGTTAGGAAAGTTGTTATTACTCGTCTTTGCATTTACGTCATATCGTCTTTGCATTTACGTCATAGCTTTAGGTCCTGTTTGGTTGGCAAGATTAGCCAAAATTAATTAAATAGTAAGATTTAGTTTGATATTTGGTTAGCCCTACTATTTTCCGCCAAAATAATTTTTATCTTGACTAATTGCGAGATAATTCATTGTTATCGATCAAATCAAACATCTTATAAAATAATATGCCTATTATTTTATACATAAAAGTATCTTATCTTGGCTAATTTTATCTTGTCAACTAAACGGGACCTTAGTGTAATTATTATCCAAACATTTCTTTTGACTGTGAATTAATCTCAAGCATTAACTTGTCATTTTCTCCTTGTAGTAGAGCAAGAAAATGCTTCATGGAATTTTGTATAAATAGCAACATTCTGTAATGAGAAATATTGACACAAGCTTTAATAGCAATACGATTAAATATATTAGTAAAGTTCCTATAGTTATATTTTCTACTATATTCTATAACATATTATCGCTCGTACAAAATTATAGGTTTGTAAATAAGTTTATTTTTTTATTGTACTATTTTCTACTTATTTTACTTTACGATGGCCGGAATCGAAAAACAGAAATTTCAAATTCTTTATGATTTTTATCGCCATCATGTTTCCTAGGATTTGAAAGACGAGTATGTACAATTAAAAAGACCATCAGAAATATGTGGCAAAAAACTCAAGGAGAGTTTGATCACGCAAAGACTGTGATCCTCTTACAGGCCCAATATAATTGGCAGCACCTAAGGCTGCAGGACTTTAAATATGTCGCCGACTATAATTCGGTACTGTTTAAGATTGACACCATAAGAGTGGTTGTAAGTATCCACAAAGGAGGAGTTTTTTCGTAATTTGACCTTACCTCAGGGGTTGGCCGTAATTTACCCAAAATAAAATTGATATTGCTTGAATAGAATTTGAACTGCATGCAATTGCTATACTAATAACAAACTTTGAAGGTTAATTGAAACTATATGTTGGCAAATTATCTCTATCAAGACTTAATGTTCATTTTTGCAGTTGTCGCAGTCGGTCTTTTTCTCCGCTTTTATAACAGATTATGTAAAGTACCATATGCAAAACTAAATAAAATATGAGCATGTAATTGATGTGATCAAGCAATACAAATGAGAAGATAATAGTGAAGTCTGACTACGAGTAAAAAAAAAATCCGGGACTAGTGCAAGTGTATGAAATTACCTGTCTTATTACATCATTGAGGCCGGGACAAAGGCCTCCACATGTAACAGTTGCTGCTTTTACCTCTTCTGGTTTGAAGTATATCTTTTCTCGAGGCCCAGCACGATGCACCCTGAAATTAAGTTGACAGCAGCACGATGAATTAAGTTTTTTTTTTTTTCAAAAAACAACAACAGCTTATAAGCTCCCCAACTACTTTTTTTTTTTTTTTAAGATCTCCTTGAGAAAAAAAAAAATATCAAACAAGCTTTAGTAGCTAGTATGAGATGAAAAGCATATTAAATTATCATAAAGTTACTGCACCGTGACTAACGGTGACCGAAAAGCTTAAGCTGTTAGTGATGTGAATTATTTAACTATTAGTTATTCATAGTCTCTCCATATAAGCTCGTGAATAATATTACGTAAAAGATTTTTACCATTGCTCTACCCATGTACAGCCTGGATCAATACACTCGGCACCGGCAGATGCAGGAGAGGATTAACGTATCACCTGAAATGAGGAAAATCATCGCATAAACAACCCTTTTCAGACGCAATCAACATAAATAAATTTTATCCGCCATCATCTTTCCGAGGATTTGAAAGATGAATATATACAACTTGAAAGGCCATCAGAGATATGGCAAAAACTCAAAGAAAGGTTTGATCACACAAAAACTGTCATTCTCCCACAAGCCCAATACAATTGGCAGCACCTAAGGCTGCAGGACTTCAAATCTGTTGCCGACTATAATTCGGCACTGTTTAAACTTGAGTCCCGATTAGCCTTGTCTGGAGTTAAAATATCCGAATATGATAAATTGGAAAAAACTTTTTGAACTATGCATGCCTCGAACTTGGTGCTCCAACAGCAATATAGGCAGCGCCAGTTTAAAACATATTCGGAGTTGATCTCTGTACTCCTCACGGCAGAAAAACAAATGAATTGCTGTTGAAAAATCATGATTTGCGACCATGTGGGTCCCAAGCTGTGCCTGAAGCACATGCTAATCAAAATAGAAATATGGGCCGATTTAGAGGCCGTGGGCGTAGATTCTGGCGTGGTGCACGCAGAGGTGGTGGACGTGGTCCCCCTCAAGATGCCCGAAATAATGACCGTGGTGGATATGAATATCCCCGTCGAAATAATAATAATAATACGGTCTGGCAGAGACAACCATTTCAGGCAAAACGCGATAAAGGCAAAATGCCCGCGGAAAGAATTCCAGAAAATATGTGTATTAGATGTGGAATGACTGGACACTGGGCCAAAGTTTGTAGAACCGCCCAACATCTGGTAAATCTGTACTAGGATTCAAAAAGAGACAAAGGAAAAAATGTCCAGGCAAATGTCACTGAGGCAGAAATGCCACTTGCTGTTCTTGAAGCCAGCACATCTGGAAGCATGCTTGATCAAGATCCTGCTCAAGATGGAGCCTCTCTTGAGTTATCAGATTTCTTTACAGATCTTGATCCTCTTGTGTAAATTGCCAAATGAGCATCTCTTTTGGTTATTTTGTACTCAATATGTATATTTTGTATATATCTCTCTCGGATGATGTAGTACCCGAGATTGAACTAGTTTGTCTTTTGATGTATCCATGTACATATCTCCCTTGGAAGTTATGTTCCCAAGGTGGAGCTGATATTTTGACTATGTATAGAATTATGAGTTTGTTATTATATGATTTACAAACTATACTACGATTCAATATTAATTTTATGTTATTTAATTCAGGCAAACATGGAGAACATCGACAAAAGAGAAAATTGCCTACTCGATAGTGCAACTACACACTCAATATTCAATAATAAAATATATTTCTCGAGTGTGACATTGTGCAAGGCACAAGTTAAAACCATAGCAGGTTCCGCGGAAATAATAGATGGCTCCGGGAACGCAACAATTGTGTTGCCTAATGGTACCACTTTGCATATTGAAAATGCATTGATATCAGGTAGATCAAATAAGAATCTACTGAGTTTTAAAGATGTGAGACGTAATGGATATCATTTAGAGACACTGGTTGAAAATACCGTGGAGTGTCTCTGCATCACATCATATGTTATGGACAAAAGAATTGTTCATGAAAAACTCGAAGCGACAGCTTCTGGAGTGTATTGTTTCCAAATTAGAGCTTTCGAATCCTATGCCACTATGCCATGGAAACTCGTTAATCCCAATATTCATGGATTATGGCATGATCGACTGGGTCACCCAGGAACGACTATGATGCGTAGGATTGTACAACATACTAAGGGACATCCATTAAAAGATACAAAGATCTTAATGTCCAATGAATATTTCTGCGAATCATGTTCACAGGGAAAGCTCATTATAAAACCTTCCATTGAAAAGGTCAGTTATGAATCACCGTCGTTTTTACAACGTATTCATGGTGATATTTGTGGACCAATACACCCTGCAAGTGGGCCATTTAGATATTTTATGGTTTTGGTGGACGCATCTTGTAAATGGTCCCACGTATGCTTATTATCTACGCGAAATGTTGCATTTGCGCGTTTGCTAGCACAAATTATTAAACTCCGAGCACATTTCCCTGATTATCCCATAAAAATATAAGGATGGATAATGCCGGAGAATTTACATCAAAAGCTTTTGATGAGTATTGTGCAGCACTGGGAATAAATGTCGAGCACCCAATAGCATACGTTCACACTCAAAATGGACTGGCGGAATCTCTGATTAAACGCGTCCAAATAATTGCTCGTACTTTGCTGATGAGATCGAAACTCACTAGTGCAGCATGGGGCCATGCAGTACTGCATGCATCAGCACTGATTAAATTGCGCCCCACTGCTTATCATATGCATTCCCCAATGCAATTGGCATTAGGCTTTGAGCCCGATATTTCGCACCTACGCACATTTGGTTGCGCTGTGCAAGTGCTAATTCCTCCTCCTCAGAGGACTAAAATGGGTCCCCAACGTCGACTTGGCATATATGTTGGGTTTGATTCACCGTCGATTATTAGGTTTTTTTAACCAATGACGGGTGATTTATTTACCGCTAGATTTGCGGATTGTCATTTTGATGAGACATTATTTATACCGATTGGTAAGGATATTCAGAATATCCGTGATAATGATAAACAAAAACCAATCGAGAATCTCACATGGTGTGAGCAACGCTTATATCATCTCGACCCACGTACCTCTGAATGTGAAAATGAGATCCATAGAATCATTCATTTACAAAATATTGCCAATACACTTCCTGATGCATTTAATGATGCCAGTAAAGTCACGAAATCTTATATCCCAGCTGTGAATGTGCCAGCTAGGATCGCTGTTCCTGAAGAACATGCGAAAATGAATGATGATCCCCCACGACAAAAACGGGGTAGACCTATTGGATCAAAGGACGTTATTCCTAGAAAAAGAAAGGGGAAAATCGATGAACCCTCGAACCAAGTGGTTCCTAGTGAGAATGCTCCAGATGAATCTGTTGAGCCTGATATCGAAAAAACGATATCAAATACCGGGAATACCGAGAATCCCATAAGTTATTGCAATGAAATAGAAATGAGATAATCATCGATAATATTTTTGCATTCTCGGTTGCACAAGAAATAATGTACGATGATTATGATAGTGAACCGCGTTCCATAATAGAATGCCGCCAAAGAAATGATTTGCCTAAGTGGGAAGAAGCAATAAAATCTGAATTGGCTTCCTTAGAAAAACGGAAAGTATTTGGGCAAATTGTTCAAACTCCGGATAATGTAAAGCCCGTTGGATATAAATGGGTATTTGTCCGTAAGAAAAATGAGAGCAACGAAATTGTACGATATAAAGCCCGCCTTGTTGCTCAAGGCTTTTCCCAGCGGCCTGGAATTGATTATGATGAGACGTATTCACCAGTGTTGGATACGATCACTTTCCGTTTTCTTATAAATATGGTCGTCCAAGAGGGACTGGACTTACGTCTAACGGACGTTGTAACGGCCTATTTATACGCTTCACTAGATTCTGATATCTATATGAAAATTCCCGATGGATTTAAAATGCCAAAATCTGGCGCTGCTCGTGGGCTGCACTCAATCAAATTACAGAGATCATTGTATGGTCTAAAGCAATCCGGTCGCATGTGGTATCATAGATTGAGTGAATACCTTATCAGGGAATGTTATAAAAATGATCCTATTTGCCCATGCGTTTTTATTAAACGATCAGAAACCGGATTTGCTATCATTGCGGTTTATGTAGATGACATGAACCTGATTGGAACTCATGAAGAGTTAGCCAATGCAGCTGAATATTTAAAGAAAGAGTTTGAGGTCAAGGACCTTGGAAAAACAAAACTATGTCTTGGTATTGAGCTTGAGCATAAAAATAACGGCATACTTATACACCAATCTGCATATACTAAACGAGTGCTCAAAAGGTTTAATATGGAAAATTCTAATCCATTAAGTACCCCTATGGTTGTACGCAATTTAGATCCTAAAAAGGATCCGTTTCGACCTAAAGAATTCAATGAAGAGATACTTGGCCCAGAAGTGCCATATCTCAATGCGATCGGAGCATTAATGTATCTAGCACAATGCACTCGACCTGATATAACTTTTGCTGTAAATGTGCTTGCGAGATACAGTTCTGAGCCAACCCGGAGACACTGGAATGGTGTTAAACATATTTTTCGATATCTCCGTGGAACTGCAGATTTGGGATTATTTTATTCGAAAAATTCAACTAACCAATGGTTAGTTGGTTATGCCGATGCGGGATATAGATCTGATCCGCACAAAGCTCGCTCACAAACTAGATATTTGTTTTGTTATAATGGTGCAGGTATATCTTGGCGATCTACCAAACATACATTAGTGGCCACCTCATCAAATCATTCAGAAATAATAGCACTTTATGAGGCAGGCAGAGAATGTGTTTGGCTAAGATCAGTTATATCTCATATACGAAATTCCTGCCAATTACATCCAGTTACAGACACGCCCACAGTCATTTACGAAGACAATGCTGCTTGTATAGCACAAACAAGGGGCGGATACATAAAAGGTGATAGGACTAAACATATATCACCAAAGTTCTTCCACACACATGAACTTCGGAAGAATGGAGAAATTGATGTCCAACAAATTCGTTCATGTAACAATCTTGCTGATTTGTTTACAAAATCCTTACCGACTTCTACATTTGAGAAACTGGTATACGAAATCGGAATGAGAAGATCCAATGTGAAGCAAGATTGATGAGCCATTTTTGAAGATTTATATTGTTTATTTCATGAGGAGCAATGATGCGCTGCACTCTTTTTCCCTTATGACTGGTTTTGTCCCATTGGGTTTTCCAGCAAAGGTTTTTAACGAGGCAGCTTATGCACATAACTTTGTTTTGAGACAACACAATAATGTTTCGTCCAAGGAGGAGTGTTGTGACATGTGGACTCAACCAATAGAATCAATTCTATACACATGCTACTAAAGCACTTCACGTGATCTTCAAGTGCATGCAATATTAATTTTGTATTAATAGGTGTATTAATTTGAAGTGATGACTAACTAAGTCATTTGCTTCGTGTCATTTGTGAAATGGGTATTTACCTATATAAATAAGTGTAATATTATTTGATGAAATAATAATGCTTCCTCAGCAAAAACTTTCTTACACTTCTTCACAGTAGTTTCCTTTCGCAAAATTCCTTTTCACAGTAATTATATATATACTATATAATTATTATTCTACAACATAAATTTAATTATTTAAACATCCGGTTTTTTTCCCGCAAATTAAATCACCAATCCTCATCCTGAGGCAGAAAGTGGAAGGGTACGGAACGGCGTCGTGCAGCGCGTCGGTTAAATGGGGAATTCTGAAGCGCGCCTCGAAATCCTTCTGGTAATTTGACTTCCAATCCGCTGCGGCGGCGGAGGCGCTCCTCTTCTCCGATTTCGCTTTCACCTCAATCTTCCTCCGGGTCGGAATCTGAACGGAACCGAAGGAAACAAGCGCGTGGACGGAGATACGCGCCCTAATCGGAGGAATCAGCGGCGGTCTGAATCTGATCGCCGCCGGCGTAAGAGCTTCCATCAATTCTGATTATATTAAAATTTCAGGGCAAGAGTTTTCAAAATCGTAAGCAATTGCAATTTTTGGTTTTTTCACTTACAACTAAAAAAACTATAGGTTTTAAGGGGACTGTTGTAGCATTAATATAACATTATTTTTTTATTATAATATTATTTTGTAAATTATTATATTGCAATTCCAATATTAGTAATTTATTATACAAAAATAAAATAATTGAAAAGCTAGCTACTAGCCAGCTTTTGAGTCATGAACAACTAAAAATAGATTTGAGCTCAAGCTCGTGAGAAAGCTAGAGCTCGAGCTTTTATCGAGCCGGCTTATCGAGCTCTCGACTTATTTACACCCCAAAATAATGATAAAGTTCATCAGATGTAGGATAGATAGAATAAACAGTAGACAGACAGTAAACAAATATTTTCCAGTCCAAAAAACCTTCCATTTCTATGAGGTACAAAACGAGGACAATCTTGCACTCATGGAAAACTAAACACGGACACAAACCATGTGCAATTTCAAGAGAAGCCTCTTTGTTTTTATATACATTCATAGAACACAAAAAAAGCAAACAACGGTGAAAAAACGTAAAAACGAAAACTACGGTCTCATTCTTCATTAAAATGTGATAAAGCAGTATCGCACTCTTCCGTTTCATTGAACTCTAAAGGTGGTTTCCCGCTTATTGTCTTCCTGCAAAATCGAGACATTTTTATTTAGAAACATGGCAAATCAATTTTCAGTTTTTTTCGTTATGAAATCAAACACCAAGTATTTGATACTTCATTCGAGTTAGGACAAAAAAACATATTCTCTGGTTATACTCATGTAAAATGTATAATATATTACTATCAAATGATTTATTCTGCATATTTTTTAATATAAATCCAAATTTATTAATTAAAATACAAAATTTCCGTAACATCACCAATCATGCAACTATAATAAGGGTAGACTTTAAATTTAATTTAAATAAATTTAAATTAAATTAATTACTGTTAAAATTAAATTAAAAAAATAAATATATTTATAGTTTCCAAGAAAGTTGATGTATTTAGAGATTTTATAAATGGTAGTATATAAATATACCATATTAATAAAACTGAAATGTTAAATGTCGTTTCAATTTTACTAATACCGTTTAAACTTCGAATCTGATTTTGACATATTTCTATTTTGATTTAGGCAAAATTCGAAACACGAAAACGGTAGTCCTTTGGGTTAGCTTTCTAATCTAACTTAAATCCGCTAGATTGGATGCTGTGTGACAAAGTTATGCATGAATGAGTCACATTTTAAATTTTAGATACCTCAATACATCAAAGTTGTGGGTAGTATCCATTGATTCATGTATATCTTTCTCGTCCGACATCCAAATTTGGTGATTCAAGTTGGATTAGAAAACTAATTCAGAATACTACAAATTCTATTTTTCGTTTTGCAAAATTTGGAATTAAAAATGATCAAAATCACGTTTGAAGTCGTAACGATATTATTACAGCTCAAACGACATTTATCACATCCCTCAATACAATAATAAAATATATTTAATTACCTTTAATTTTGGAAATGATGACATGTTTTTTGATGATTTATTTTAAGTTTTTAACCAATCAATTTGCCACATGGGATGAAATTGAATACATGTAATCAATTGAAATTGCCAAATGTCAAACAATTAATTATGTGTTATATTTAGGTAGAGTTAATTGTACTTGTTATCTCGAGCTCGCTGGAAAAGTCACCGGAAAATTCAACCTGGACAAATTATTCCGATGCGTTATTTATCAGATAAAATATTAGTGGTAATGAATGGATAAAAATAAAATAATATGAGAATGTTAAATGATTAAGAAGACTTTTATCATAACAAAATTTGAAAATAATTTAGATGATCGATAAGACTTTTCTTTATACGAATCATTCTTCTTTAAAATCGTTAGTTTACGTCGTATAGTTACTTTTATTGCTTATATTTACAAGATTTAACTTTATTACATGGCTAATTTTTTTACTTGCACTGCGGTTGCATCAACTAATAATTCTAGAAAAAGAAATATCCATTAATCGATCCATTTTGGAATTAATTATTCGGTTGTCATCTGTTAACCGACCTATAAATGCTAGGTCGACAATGGTTTTTAGCGGGAAAATTACATTTTTGGTCCCCATATTATATATTTTTTTTCAATTTTGGTCCTTAAATTTTTTTTTCTGCCAAGAAATGGTCCTCAAATAACCAATTATTTTACACTTTCAGTCCACCGTTTGATTTTGGCGTTAATTTGGATGGAAAAGGCACATGGAGGTACGTGACCATGCTATTTCAACCCCTTTTTTAAATCTATTTATGATTCAGCCCCAATTTTAATTTATTTCAACAATTGCACACAAAAAGAAAAATATGTGAGTTGCAATTCGTACCGCTGTTGCAGAAACTCTCTCTCTCTCTCTCTCTCTCTCTCTCTCTCTCTCTCTCTCTCTCTCTCTCTCTCTCTCTCTCTCTCTCTCTCTCTCTCTCTTCTTCTTCTTCTTTCCAATTTTTTTGTTCTATCTTAAATATGAGTCTTTTTACAAGCGGCCCTATTAGAGGTCTAATTGTCAAAAAGTACATATGTTAAAAATATTAGCATTTGCCCTTATATTTTTTAGTCAAAGCCAACAAGACCCTTATGAGCAAATCGCGTGTTTCACTCACGGCTTGTGCGAGTATTTCTTCGATTTTGCTATATAAATACCCTCCTATAAATGAAGATAAACTCAATTAGATTTGATTATAAATAATCTAAAGGCTTAGGGACCAAATAGCAATTTCAAAAATTCCTAAAGAAACCCTAATTTTTATCAGATCCTCAATTGTCCCTCCTCTTTCTTCACTAACTTCGTCCTCGTGCTCAAATAATCGTTGTCGTCGGCGGCAATACAACAACACCACTACCCCGCAGCCGCAGCACAACCACCACCACAACCTCAGAACGTCGAAACACATTAGAGCACGAACCCCCTTCTTGTTGGTAATGGTGTTGGTGTTGAAAATTGAAGATGGTTGATGGATTGTCTTGATTGTTGCTGATTAATTGATTAGAACCAACTTAGTCTCTTTTGTCTTCATGGACATATTTCAATGTTAACAATTTTAAATCCTGCATGCAATACAAAAACATTGAATCTGAATAGCAAAATCATTTAACCTAAAGATGAGAGCAAGAAAGAGAGAGAGAATATGGAAAACAATATGAAATGAAATAGCAAAATCATTTAACATTTTTCTCTTCATCCACACTCTCATCACCAGTATCTTCATTTTGTACCCCCTTCCTCTTTCTCGTACTCAGACCCTTGATTGGCGGCATCGTGTAACTTCAAATTCCCTAGGTCGGTCTTGTCGAATTAATGAATTTTTCTACTTCTTTCTTACCCTCGAAACGAAACCCTCTTCAGCGGTAACCTAATCACGCAATTCTTCTATTTTTCTCAGTTTTTCCTTACCCCGTTAAGCAAATCCCTCTTTCAGCGGTAAACTAATGACGCAATTTTTCCATTTTTCTCATTTCTCCTTACCCCGTTAACACAATTCTATTCAGCGGTAAAATAGTTACGCGTTTGAAGTTTTTCCTATTTTTTTTTTTTTTGCGGAAATATGCAATACCCCTCAAATGGAAAATATTTTGAACTAAAACCAATTGACTTTTAGAGTTTTTTGCCTACACCCAAGTTTCATTCTTAATTAGTGAGACCCCCCTGACCAGACATGATAAGACTAAAGTGCCCTTATGTGGTTAGGTTTTTAACGTGATACAATTTTATTTCTCTCTCTCTCACACACACAATTTCTCGTTTTTTTTTTCTTCTTCTTTCAGCAGATATGTATACCTGCCGGCGCACTCCTTCATTTTTTGCACACCACCGTCGTAGTCCGCTCACCATAGCCACCGTTGTTCGTGCACTCGTCACCGCCGGAGCCAACAATACCTTTCAACCGCCGGTCAGTCGAAACCTAATGCAGGAGGCCCTCATCCGTACAAGTGGTGGCGGCGGTGCCTCCCCCACCTCGTCGCAGCCCTTCATCGGATGCGTTACATGAAGATTTCCCTTTTTCGTTCTTTCTCGATTTCTCAATTTTTTTATTTTTTCCAGATTTGTTCACCACCGCCACCGTAGCCACGTCCCCACTCTCTTTTTCATTCACCGTTGTTGTCGTCGCCTCCCCCTCCCTCCCTTTCGTTATTTTCGGTTTTTTTCTTTTTTTTTCTCTCCAGATCTGAAACAGCAGCATCAACGTGACTACTTTGGTTCGAATATGACTATTGTTGATTCACTCGATTAGTGATTTATTATTTTCTCGTGTTCGTTGTCTCTCTCGATTTCTCTATCTTTACACCACCATCGTCTCCACATAGATTTGTACACCACCATTACCGTCGCCGCTCGTTGCCGTTCGTTTCCACGTAAGGCTATTTCTCTCTTTTTCGTTATCTTTTTCGTTATCTTTTTCGATTTCTCAGGTTTTTTTTCCAGATTTGTCCACCACTACCACCGTCGCCGCCTCTCTCATTCTCTTTCCTTCACTACCGCCGTTGTCGTCGACTCCCCATGCCTCTCTTTTGTTATTTTTCTATCTTTATTTATGTTTTTTTCGATTTTTTTTTCCAGATCTGAACAACACCAGTAACATGACTATAGTAATATTTATGTATTTTTCGAATATGTTTGTAGTCATATTGGAATATGACTATTGTTGAATATGACTGTAGTCATATTCGAATATGTTCTATCTTCTCGTTTTCAAGTCGACTTCTAATAACTAGATTCAAAATTGTTATCTGTGGATTTTGATTGGATTGTTTTCGTAAACAATAGGGAATCTTCGTTGTTTTATATAATTTGGTAAGCATGAGTATACCACACTATATAATCGGATTTTTTAAGTTGAAAATGTAAAAAATTGTAATATAATGAAAGAATATGTCTACATAGTGACATATAGTCATATTCAACTCTAGTCATATTCGGAGTTTTAAACATGTCGAGAAAAAAAAATCAATTTTTTGTTTAAAAAATATTAAAAAAAATTAAAAAAACTATTTTTATTAAAAAAAATATTAAAAAATAAAAATAAATAAAAAATGGCTAAATAATCCGAAAATAATAAAAAAATAAAAAAAAATCATTTTTTTTTATTTGGTAGCAAATTTTAGGAATTTGGAAGCAGATTTTTAGGAATTAGAGAAAAAAGGAATAATTGAGACTAATTATGCTAATTGACCTAAGGGTAGAATTGGGAATACAATTTTTAGGGGGTTATCACAAAGAAAGATTTAAGGGGTGGACATATGACCATTTATTATCTATATGACGGGTTTACTGCTAATGACCCTTTTTTTATTTACCAGTGAGAAGTCCATTTTGCCATTTTCCCTAGCCGTCATTTGCCCCAATTCCAGAAAATCCAAGAAGGATTTTACCCTTTCACTCTAGTCGCCGTTCTCTTCCACTTCTCGCCGCCGGATCTCTCTCTCTCTTCTCTACCTCTGCTCTTTTTCTCCCAGCGATCAGTACTCTTCCAACTCCGCCACTTCTCCCATCTGAACTGGTTAGCTAACCTTTCTAAAACCCTAAATTCTACAATTAGGGTTTATGTTTTTTAATTCATTTTTTTGTCTCATGTAACGAACAAACCGTGAAGTCAAAAGTTGCTACATTCTTCTATTTTATTTGGTTGGTGTTCAACAAATGTGCAAACGTGCTACATTGCTGTTAGTATGTCTATTTGTTAATAACCTCAACTTGGAACTATTAATTAATGTCTAATTAATGTAATCGTATAATTTGGCAGAATGGAAGAAAAAAATGCAGTCAACTCTTACAAATACAAATGGGGTCAGATCACCAATTAGGTCATTTGACCGAAACAAATACACATGTTTCGACACACTAGTTAAGTCATGGTCTTCAATGTTTATGAGATTCTGGCAACTTTTGAAGTTTCATTTCAACCTACAATTATACTCCAAGCTTAGAATAAAACAAGCCAATCAAAATATATGTACAGCATGATTACCAAGCCAGTAAAGGAGCAAGATTAGAAACTGTAATTGAGAAATAAACAATCATAAGTGCACATCTAGATGGGTAACTTACAGGCATATGATGATCTGCTAAAAAGAATTTATAGCCTTTCATATGGTAATGATTCAGGCCAAGTCGCTATCTTCATCAATGATCTGAAGTTCTTCCTTCTCAATGTCACAATAGTTAACCAATGTATCATCTTCTTCATCAACATGATCTTCAAAAATATCGAAATCGTCAATCTCAATTTCCATGCTTTGAATTGCATCAGCCTCAACAACTCCAGCATCAACATCTTTTCTTTCAAGGGACACCAGCTCACTTACGTCAAATTGAATGGGCATAAGAGGTTCTAATGGTTCGTCTTCTTGGTACACATCATCGTCTTCCCCACCATCTCCATCTTTTATCTCTAAGGATTCAAACACGTGGCGATGCTGAAATTTTATTACTATTCGTCAATCTTTGCCCAATTTCATATCATCAAGGTACAATACTTGTTTTGTTTGACATGCGAGTATAAAAGGATCATTCTCATACCAAGTACGACTAATGTTTATGCTTTTAGTTTCCCCTCATGTATGATGGATTTCTTGTTTTCAAGATTAAACCACTGAGCCTTAAACAGAACAACATGATTACCTTTGATATAGTCCAACTCAATTATTTCGGTTACGATGCCGTAAAACTCAATAACATTGTTATTATGGTAACCTTCAACCATGACACCACTATTTTGAGTTGTACGACGACCATCTCGCTCCTTAGTATGAAATCTAACTCCATTTACAATTTACCCTGGATATTTCTTCACAATCATACTAGGTCCGCATGCTAGTCCATACAATTTATCTATGCCATCTTGTGGATTTTGTAACTTCTTTTGTGCCATCTGTATAGTCCATAAGATATTGTTAGAGAATCTCAAATACAAAATAATATAAGTAACTACAATAAGCTAAGTTTTAGTAATTCTACTCACATGCTGTTTTAAACCATTGTGGAAATAACTTTTTGTGCATTTCCTCTAAGTTCAAGAGATTTTCTTGTTTGAGTATCTCTTCGTGTTGCCTGCACAAACATAATTTTTTTGTTAAAAAAATTTAAACAGTAAGGTTATAAACAGGTAAATAGTTATATTATTTGTGTTCAACTGTGGACTACTTACTGAAAGAATTCTTCTACTTCTTCACAATTGCTCAAGATATACCGTCGACCCATATCCAACTCGGTCCTACAAAGCTCTTCATATTTTGTTGCTCCAAACGGTCGCGACTTTTGTGAGAAAATAGACAACTTACGATCGACTTCAATATCCGTATTCCGTTCTTCTTTGTTGAAGCAAGACTCAATTCCATCAAGGTACATTGAGCAAAATATAACATTCATTGACAATATAAGCTTCTACAATCAATCCTTCTGGACGAGCTTTATTCCGCACATAATCCTTTAGCGTACCTACATATCTATAAAATAATATTAATTAATAATAAAGTATATTTCTCTAACCATCATTACATTATAAACTGAATATTTATTTAATGATATAGAAATGTAAATCATTATAAATTTGTAATTTATTACATTCGTCGCTAAATGTATATGGCACACTATTCACAACATTGAGTTCCGTTGTCGAATGAGAATAAAATGCTACAAAAATAGATCGTTGTCGAAACTTTAAACTTCAGCCACAAATTACATTTTTTGTTGCCGAAACATAACTATTGGTAGCGAATTTCATATCGTAGTTAACAATTTGTTGCCAATTTCCCAATTTCTTGTTGTGAACCAATTAGGTCATTTGACCGAAACAAATACACCTGTTTCGACACACCAGTTAAGTCATGGTCTTCAATGCTACAATCGTGCTATCGAGTTATCTCATCATAAATACATGAAATACATTTTTTATGATGACAAGCAAACAACTATGTTATGTTACACTCGATAACTACATTGACAAGTTGAAGCTACGAAAAAATAAACCCGAAATGCCCATGGTGGATTATGTTAGAAAAACTCTCCAAGACAGACATTATTATATGAACCCGTTGTATAGGTTGATAGTGAAAACGATGCTTCAATATATAGTCGACCAACATGTTGCAATGTTTTCGTTGACAAAGTTTGAAACGAAAAATATAGTATTCGTAGGGGGTGTGCTCAAGTTTTTTGATGTTGGATCCCGTCCTAGCTCATACGTCACACATAAAGAAGATTTCTTGTGTTTGTTTAATATAATTAAAACACTATTAGCTGGAACCCCACCGACGGCGGAACTAAACGCGTTTCTCACATTGATGGAACAACTTGATTGCAAGAGGTAACATATACCTAACATAATATACTAGTATGAGTCCATTTATTTGTGTTTATATTCTTATTATGATTTAATGTTAATATTAATTCATTTGAAGGGACAATTGTGGATTGGTTTTGCTGAATCATTTGGCAATTATGTCGCCAATGGAGTCATTGCAGTTCTTCATCTCATGTAACAAGAGAGTGCCATTTCTCACTCAACATTTTATGAGTTGCTATGATTATGCTACTCATAAAATGATTATGTGTACGAAATGGAACGAGAGGTTCAATGTTGAGGAACCCAATGAGCGATCCATAGAAAAATGCTTCAAGAACCATAATGATAACTATAATTTCATCACTTTTAATATCGTTTTCTATCCTAGTGGACCTAAGGTGAATAAAAGTTTCTTGAGGTGTTGTCGTAATCTCACGGTTCATGTCAAAGAAAAGGTACATGATTCCACTCTGTTGTGTGACCTTGATGTCGAAAGAATGGTCATGTATGTGTTTGGTCCGGAACTACTTTCATTCTAGAAGAAATTGGGTACTTGTGAGTGTTTGGCACCATTTGTACGACATGATTGAAGTTTAGAATTTGTAATATTTTATATTTTTTAATTAAAAATTGTAATGTTTATTTCATGTTTTTTTAGGAATGAATTATTTTTCTCTTTTGGAGAAAAAGAAAAATATTATTAATTTTCCAACAATTTGTATTTGTTTTGTAACATATGCTACATAAATGAACTGTTTGTATTAGCGTATGTAAGTAGTATCTTTAAGCCAAATCAGATATAAATTGAGAAAGGTTAAAGAATAATATAATTTAATTTATGTTGTGTATGAAACTAAAAAGTTTTGAAGTCTTGGTATGATTGCTAAAATGTTGAGCATGTTCGCAAAAATACTATTATATATAGTGTGGAAACAAAATCCGAGAAAATCAGTGTGGAGGATCAACCGATAATTTCATTGAAGACATGAAGTTTTTGGTTGTTAGCCTATTGAATGAAGATCTTCATGTTCGGAATATAGATGATTGTACCAAACTGGTAACTAAATACAAAGGTAACAAAGATACGAGCTTTATTCCGCACATAATCCTTTAGCGTACCTAAATATCTATAAAATAATATTAATTAATAATAAAGTATATTTTTCTAATCATCATTACATTATAAACTGAATATTTATTTAATGATATAGAAATATAAATCATTATAAATTTGTAATTTATTACATTCGTCGCTAAATGTATAGGGCACACTATTCACAACATTGAGTTCCGTTGTCGAATGAGAATAAAATGCTACAAAAATAGATCGTTGTCGAAACTTTAAACTTCAGCCACAAATTACATTTTTTGTTGCCGAAACATAACTATTGGTAGCGAATTTCATATCGTAGTTAACAATTTGTTGTCAATTTCCCAATTTCTTGTTGTGAACCAATTAGGTCATTTGACCGAAACAAATACACCTGTTTCGACACACCAGTTAAGTCATGGTCTTCAATGCTACAATCGTGCTATCGAGTTATCTCATCATAAATACATGAAATACATTTTTTATGATGACAAGCAAACAACTATGTTATGTTACACTCGATAACTACATTGACAAGTTGAAGCTACGAAAAAATAAACCTGAAATGCCCATGGTGGATTATGTTAGAAAAACTCTCCAAGACAGACATTATTATATGAACCCGTTGTATAGGTTGATAGTGAAAACGATGCTTCAATATATAGTCGACCAACATGTTGCAATGTTTTCGTTGACAAAGTTTGAAACGAAAAATATAGTATTCGTAGGGGGTGTGCTCAAGTTTTTTGATGTTGGATCCCGTCCTAGCTCATACGTCACACATAAAGAAGATTTCTTGTGTTTGTTTAATATAATTAAAACACTATTAGCTGGAACCCCACCGACGGCGGAACTAAACGCGTTTCTCACATTGATGGAACAACTTGATTGCAAGAGGTAACATATACCTAACATAATATACTAGTATGAGTCCATTTATTTGTGTTTATATTCTTATTATGATTTAATTTTAATATTAATTTATTTGAAGGGACAATTGTGGATTGGTTTTGCTGAATCATTTGGCAATTATGTCGCCAAGGGAGTCATTGCAGTTCTTCATCTCATGTAACGTGAGAGTGCCATTTCTCACTCAACATTTTATGAGTTGCTATGATTATGCTATTCATAAAATGATTATGTGTACGAAATGGAACGAGAGGTTCAATGTTGAGGAACCCAATGAGCGACCCATAGAAAAATGCTTCAGGAACCATAATGATAACTATAATGTCATCACTTTTTATATCGTTTTCTATCCTAGTGGACCTAAGGTGAATAAAAGTTTCTTGAGGTGTTGTCGTAATCTCACGGTTAATGTCAAAGAAAAAGTACATGATTCCACTCTGTTGTGTGACCTTGATGTCGAATCAAATCAGATATAAATTGAGAAAGGTTAAAGAATAATATAATTTAATTTATGTTGTGTATGAAACTAAAAAGTTTTGAAGTCTTGGTATGATTGCTAAAATGTTGAGCATGTTCGCAAAAATACTATTATATATAGTGTGGAAACAAAATCCGAGAAAATCAGTGTGGAGGATCAACCGATAATTTCATTGAAGACATGAAGTTTTTGGTTGTTAGCCTATTGAATGAAGATCTTCATGTTCGGAATATAGATGATTGTACCAAACTGGTAACTAAATACAAAGGTAACAAATATACTCATTTTGTTTCGGTGGATTAGATCAAGCATTTATTGCTAGTGGAAGTGAAGACTTAAAGGTAATGTAATGAAGAATCAGAGCGCAATCTCTTTTTTTCATAACTTGTTGGATTGACAGAGCATTTTCAATAACCATTACTTTCATTTGGCCCAAAGGCTTCAATGAAGCTTAGAACGAGCCCTGCCACTGTTTATCGCATAGTTATAGATTATGTGTTGCCATTTTGTGTGACTAAAATTGTTGAGGGTATATGCATGCAAGAATGTGTGGTCATATGTCGTATTTTGTATGAATTCACAAATGATATAACTGTTTATTGCATTCAACACCTTGTTCTCTTTGGAATTGTTGAAAAAACCCCATAAAGTCCGTAGAAGATTTGTCAATTCTACGCCCTCTTCTCTTTTCTCAATATCGTAAAATGGAGTTTAAGGGATATGAATTCACCTCGCAATCATATATAATCGTTCTCGACCCTTCCATATCTGTCATTCTCCTCATCCACTTGCTCTTCATCTCCATAGACATGTCCTGGTACTTCGGCCCAAACGGGGCGTGGCACTGGCTCCACACAATCCGTAAAATTGAACTGCAACTTTGCTCCAACAGACTTCACCATCTTGCCAATCTAGCTTATAGTAGCTTTCATCTCCTGCCGGAAATCCTCGTGCGCGCCTGCTTCCTGCTGAATCTGTCGGACTGTTCGTGAAAGCTCGGCTTTTGTCAATGGTGTTACACTGATTTTTTTTTTCTTGAGGTAGAAATGTTGTTTTGGGCACAAAATGTTTGATTTAACGTGAAAAAAATACAATAAATTTGTTGGATCGTTGAACATGGAGAATGGCCTCGTCAGTTAATGGTAGATTTCCATTGGATAGTGGTGATGTCGGAGTGTCAGCTGGAGCTTTGCCTTTCTTACCCTTGTGTTTCTTACCCACTCGAGATGACCCTTCCCTGGAGGTAGGTTTGAGAGGTTCCGGAGGGTTGGTTATTAGCCTTTTGGAAGATTCCATAATACGACGAGCTCTCGAAAAAATGGTGATAAATGAAGCCAATTGAACCCCAAACTTGACTTGGACAATTCGTCGAACACCTTCCGTGTAATGAGGAGGTGGTGAGTAAATTGTATTAAGTTCAACCTAAACCTGCAAAAATCATACAAATGATCTATCCATTCATGTTCTGTCACTTTAGCGACACAAGCCCCAATCGAAAGAACCATTGATCAAATAATACAAGTAAAAATGAACTCCAAAAGCAAAAAGAGTCTCATACCATTTATCATGCAAGGGACACAATATCGCTTAGTGAGACACTTGGTGCAGTGTACCACTCTTTCTTTATCATTCCTCTTGCACTGGTGACACGTGTTAACGCTTGTCCTCCTTCGCTTGTTAAAATCGACAACCCAAAGGCCAACCATCCCAATAAAACAAATTAGCAAGATGACTCCGGAAAAAAAAAAATCCAAAATAGAAAATAAAATGAGTATACAGAATGTCCTTCCATCTTTCAGTAAATGGAAGTGTGTCCTGGAGAAAAAAATATTCCCAACTCCTTAAGAAGACACATTTTCACATAATTCTTAACAAGCAACAAGATCAGATGATGATGATGATGATGATGATGATGATGATGATGATGATGATGATGATGATGATGATGATGATGATGATGATGATGATGATGATGATGATGATGATGATATCTACTGAGAAAGCTTTAAAAGGGTCGTTAATACATATAAAGAGTATATGAAAACTGAATATGTGTTGCATTAAATTAAAAGAGCAAATTAAACAATCGCAACATCCTCACATACTCTTTCTTACCTCGCATGTCTTGCTCCCATATCCATCCTCATACAAGATGTGGTAGCAAAGGTAATTGCTCAGAGCGCAGCCTGTACCCTAGTTTCCCTTACCCTGTTAAAAAAAAATCCCTCTTCATCGGTAACCCCTAATGACGCATTTTTTCTATTTTTATCAGTTTTTCCCTTACCCCGCTAACAAAATTCCTCTACCGCGTTAAGGAAATGACGCAATTTTTCTATTTTTCTCACTTTTTCCTTACCCCATTAACAAGATCCCTCTACCGCGTTAAGGCAATGACGCAATTTTTCTATTTTTCATTACTTTTCCTTACCCCGTTAAAAAAATCCTCTTCAGCGGTAAACTAATGACGCAATTTGAAGTTTTTTTGTTTTTTTTCACTAGGCCAAAACACGACACTGGCGACGAAAATTTGCGACGAAAATGACTCATTTGCGACGAAAATTGCATGTTTGCGACGCAAAATATTCGTCGCAATGATGGTCCAAAATCGTTGCTCTGTGTCTCGTCGCAAATACTGCGACGAAATTGTTTTCCGTCGCTCCGTATGCGACGAAACGGTTAAATCGTCGCAATATTTAGATTTTCCTAGAATATCCATTTTATTTTCTATTGCGACGATACATACTCTTTTCGTCGCAATATATTGCGACGATACATACTCTTTTCGTCGCAATATATTGCGACTTTAAAGTCATAATCGTCGCAAATAATTTAGATTTTTTGCGTCAAAATATTTGATTTCGTAGATACACTAAAGTCAATTTGCGACGATAGTGGATCCATAATCCGTCGCATATCTGTAGCTATTGCGTCGAAATATATTTGGTCCCAAAATAAATATTTTTTCTTTTGCGACGATTTCAATTTTTAGTCGCAACTGCAACTGCAACTGCTTTTTTTTTTTCTTCTTAAATCAGATTTCTTTTTTCTAATAAAAAATTAAATATGTACATCAATTGCAATAAATAAAATTAGCTATTACATCAAATACCAAAACACATTAAAATATAAGTCTTACATTAAAAGTAAATATTAAGGTAACACACAAATACGAATTCAAAAAATACATAAACTCAAAATAAAGTCGTACATAAGAAAAAGAAAAAAAATTAAGTCGCACACAAACATGAATCCAAGTAAGACATAAACAAGAATTAATCCTTGTTTTGCGCCCACACGTTTAATCCCAACTCCTTTACACTTCCCCAACACTCTTTCATAAACTAATGAGTTGGCCGTACTTTCGTCACTTCCACCAAGTCTACACTCTTCTTAAACTTTCTTCAATTCAGCCTAAACAACTTAAGTGCACAAGTTAAACCCAAATTTCGGCGGCATAACGACTAAAATACAAACATACAAAAAAAATACCCTTATCGATATACAATAACCAACATATCCAAAAAATACATAAATCCATATATATCAACTACTAATTCAACATATCAACACTGTGCTTGCATATCAACATATCAATGGACAATCAAGTAATAGATCGGAACTACGCCATAGATACATAAATTTTAAAATAAATCCCAACTTAACATTCAACAAAAAGAGCAAACATGGATAATTGAGATACTAAAATTGAAGTATTAAAAATATTGTGCTTACAGAAATAGCAAGTTGGTCGGGAGTAGCTGTCCCTGTAAACGGTTGTTCCATATCATCTCTTCACTAGTGGATGACCCCATTGCTTGTAATGAATCAATGCCCATATAGGCTTTCTTATATTTATCAACCACTGTAGGAGTTTTACTAAATTTGTTAAATTGTAATAATAAATTACAAAGTAATTAGACATTTTAAATCTTAAAGAAATAAAACTCATAGTTACAATCACTTACATGTTTATAGGACCAACTATTGATACTAGTTCGACCCCAATGATGGTCTGTTGCAGCTGCCTTTCGTGAATCCTTACGTTTACTAAATTTGGACTGTGAACATAGAGCACATTAATAGACTACTATATATACGAATATCCTCAGTTAATATTAAAAGTACAATTTACCTTCCATTTACCTCCAAGATTAGACATATAATGAAATTGCTCACATAATTCCTGCCCACATATCACCACTGATCCTTGATGAAAACTAATCAACTAACATATTTACAAAATTCTATATTAAGCTAATAACTCGGCAAAAATATTGATGCAATTTCTTAGATAACTAATAGGAAAGTCAAAATTCATGTACTGTTGGAGATTGAAATCAATGAAAATTAAAGACACATGCCAAGGTATAAGCGATTATGCCTTCCAGATTGTTCAAAATATTGTTTTTTTTAGAATATTAGACTCACATCACATTCACAACCATATACTGATACAATCATCTTCAATCAAATAAAAAACAAACAACAACAAACCCAATTCACTTAATGGAGATATTTACTGGAAAAGAATGGAGAAAAGCACTAACGTATATATTGTGGAGAGATATATGTGGGCGGCGGAATAGGGGCTGCTGAATCTCAACAACAGAGTGGGCATCGGAGTGTGGCGACGAAGAGACACCGCCGTATTGGGCTGCAGGGTAGGGGCTGCTGAAGTGAGACGACATAGTGGGCGGCGGAGTGTGACGCCGCCTCAGTGGGCTGCGGCTGGAGCTCGACGGCGGAGTGGGCGGCAGAGTATCACGCTGCCGGAGTGGGCTGCGGGATAAGGGCTTATGAAACTCGACGGTGGTGTGGGCTGTGGAGTGTGACGCTGCCTGAGTGGGCTGCAACTGAAGCTCGACGACGGAGAGGGAGGCAGAGTGTGACGCTGCCGGAATCGGCTGCGTGATAGGGGCCGTTGAAGCTCGACGGGAGAATGGGTAGCGGTCGCCGGAGGGGCCACCGGATTTGTGCAGCAGTCAAGGAGACAAATTGAGAGGGAAAGACAGGACAAAGACGAAGAAAAAGAATTTGGAGGAGAATCGGCAATTTAGGGTTGAAAATTAAAAAAAATTGCCACGTTAACCTAAACAACGTCGCATTTAATTAGAAAAACAATAAATTATTGCGACGTTTTCTCAATCGTCGCACAAAAAGGCGGAATTTTTTCAGAAATTTGATTTTTGCATACAAAAAAAGCGCGAAATTTTAATTTTCCAAATTTAATTGCAACTTTTAGATTATATTCGTGCGACGATTCTATGTTTCGTCGCAATTGTATTTTTTATTTATCTAAAATTTTGATTTTAATATGTGAGTATTCATTTTCGACACAAGAATTTCTGAATTTGGAAGATATGCGACGTTACTGTCGAAATCGTCGCAAACTTATGCTTAATAAAATAAAATTTTAATCTTCTCTCTGCGACGATTATCTAGTTTTGTCGCAATCGTGTCAAAAATTAATTTTACGGAGCAACTTGTGGCGTATTTCTAGTTTCGTCGCAATTATTTAATTTTATAAATGTTGAAATATTTTTTATTGCGTCGTTTTGATTATTATCGTCGCAACTGATGTATGTAATTTTTTTATTATTAACTGTTGCGACGATTTTTAATTTTCGTCGTTCAATTGCGACGATTACTGAGAATCGTCGCATATGTTTGAAGTTAAATTGGATCTTAAACTCATTGCGACGTTTTTGGTACAATAACGTCGCAATACTGCGACGAAACTTGAATCGTCGCAAATAAAATCGTCGCCAGAGTGCAGTTTTGGCCTAGTGTTTTTCTTCTAAAACAAATTTCCCAACATTCATTTTTATGACACATATATACTTCTTTTTATCATTTTTATGACATATCTCAAATGTCAATTATTCTATTGTGCAATAGAAAAAGACCAAATATTTGCCAAATGATCAACTTTGAACCAAAGATGCATAAGTTATGTCATGATTGTTGTCTAGAATCATAGAAAGGAGTAAGAAATAAAAGAAACTAAAACATTAGATACAAATAATTTCACCGTCCAGTATTTGAAGAACAAAAAAGATAAAAATAATACAAGAGAGAATTTGAAGATCAAAATAAAACATCTTTTACATAGAATAGAGAAGCAAGGAGATATTTTTTTTCTAGCAAGAATCTCTTTGGAAAAAGAGCCAAAAGGAACAACATGGCTCAAATGAAAAACAAATACATTTGTCCCCAACATTAATTAGAGAGATCAAAATCAAGCATAAGCTTGAGAGTTTTAGTGACATGCCCAAGCTTTTCACCAAGACAACTGTGCTTCTTCTCCGTCGCTCTTTTGAATTGCTCGGTATCAGTCCGATATATATTCAGTATCACACGTAGATTTTGGGCATCAGGATAGTCTGGATGAAACTGTGCTTGCACAATAACCATATGGAAAACACCATCTTCACTATGACCTAAAAGTGTCGTATATTTAGTTTTTCCAACGGTTTTGTAATTTTTGCTAACGGTTATATCCGTTAGAATTTTTTGACCATGTCTTTCTAATGCCGTTTTTCTAACGGAATTCCGCCGTTAGAAATAATTTTTCTAACAGACTATAACTGTTAGAAAAAGGTCGTTTTGGTGTAGTGATATGCAGAAAAATTAAATTAAAATCCATAAGCTGCGGCGACGAAGAAAAAATCTTCACAAAATCGAAACGAAGAACAATCAGACGTCTCTACTACTGACCAACAATTGAAACGAGAAACAAAATTAACCACGAACAATCGCTCGAAACAGTAACTTGACGCCTGAAGGAAGAGTGCTTCTCCTCCACACGCCGGCGACGGGTGTTTCCTCTTCTTTCTTTCTCCATCTTCCGGCGGCGGAGAGAAATTTGTCGGAGAAAAAAAAGAAAAAAAAAAAGAAAGAAGAAAAAACGGAGAAAAGAGAAGTTAGAAACGAGGAAGGAGAATGGAAAATGAAAAATGAAAAATGAGATTAGAATTTTGAAAGAGTATATTGACAATTAAGAGTAGTTTTGGAATTATGAAAATATCATTTGGCTGAAATATTAGCTAAGGGAGTTTTCTTTAATTATTTTTGGGAGATAGTGTTTCATTAACTACATTTTCTACATGTGGGGTTCTTGCTAAATTTCTCTTAATATATATTCAGTGGCGGATCTGACTATGGTATAGGGTGTGCAACTGCACACCCTTGATTAAAAACAAAATTGTATTTTTATACTAATGCTAACAAGAAAGGCTTGTAGTTTATTAAGTTTGTAAATCGTAATGCTAATTTTGCTTCTCATAATCTTGCTAAGTGGGCTCATCATCTTTCTTGGGGTGGAGTTGTAGCTCCTAATTATATCCATATTAGTTGTTTTTGTGATGGTGGGCACCCTCTTTTTTATTCTTGTAATTTTTGTCTTGAGTAATTCTACTGCATCTTTCGAAAAAAAAAAGGTGGTAAAGAGCATGTTCTTGCATTTAATATATAGTAATAAAAATAAGGGGTTTTCTCGTAATATATAAGATATTAAATACAAAAATAATCATAACAAAAAAGAAAATGTCTATTGAGGAAGTGAAGATCCGCAAAGAGCTAGAGTAAAGATGGAAATTGAGAACTTGGAGGAAGAAATCAAGGAGCGAATTTACCATTTTGCCCTCAAACTACACAAATTTTACCAACACCAGAAAGAAAAAAGATTAAAGCAATATTCATCATGTGATCAGCCAAACGAACAAGGCAACTTTATTACAAGGGGAAAAATTATGTCTTAGGTTAACATAACTCAAAATGGAAGGTGGAAATATTATTCAGATTAAAGAAATCAAGAAAGAAGACCAATCCGGGAGGGGCAATTTCGGCCCTATAAATATTATCCCTAGTAATCCAAGACATGCACGAAATGTTCGAGGGAAGACAACCCCTCCCGTTCGTCGTACCGTCAAGTTTAATTGGACAGATCATAGTCTCAGATCCGGATCCAACGTTGTCAAGGTTAATCCTCTGCGATCACGGCGGGATAATAATCGGGATAAAGTCGATGTGGAGATCAAGAAAACTGGATTATTGAAAGTGGGGTGGAAATATTAGTAGCGTTTTGGCTCCAAGTAAATAATTCGAATACCAAGAAAACAATTTGAATATTTTTATGCGAATTCCTTCATTCACTCTAGTTTCTTGGTATGCTTCTCTATCTCCAAACATTAACATCAAACATGTGAAGATTTTTACTTGCACATTTCGATTGTGCTTAAAGACAACCCCAAAAGATTTTTTTTGATATATCCCTTCAAAGTAAAGCACCCTTGTTTAAAACCAAACCATATTCTCAATTTGATGAAAATAAATAAATTTAAAATTGAAAAAAAAAATTTAAATATAAGTATGCACTAAATTCTCACTTTCTTGCAGAGATATTTGGCGGGTAAATCGGAATCAAATATAACAGAAAATGACATTAAAAGGTTTATACATCCTTAAACTCGACATGTTTTTATGTCAAGTACTCATTACAAGTGAATGGTTGAAAATGCCACGTGTCATTATCAATCTATACTTGATATAAAATCATGTTACAAGTTGTATAAGATTTGAAAATAGTGGAGTATATTAAAAATGGTTCTTTTGTATTATCAAATTTCGTAGGGTTTTTTTTATATGCATTCGATTCGACTCGTAAAGCTCGATTGACGGCGTACTTTTTGTGAACCAATGTTCTTTTGCAAATTTTAGAACCTTCGGAATTTGTAAGTATTCGTTTTATAGAAATTTTATTGTTCCATATTATGTTCAGAATTTCAATAATGCATTAGTTGTATTTTTCTCGATTCTACGATTTATCACTCTTAACTAGTTAAACGATATTTACTAGAGACATAATTGGTGATGAACACTACAATCACTTTCTATGTTTTTTGTTGCAATCCATAAGTATTTATTGATTTTCCTAATTAGGTTTCAGTAATTCAAAATCTCAAATATTTTGACACCAAGAGTACATAATATATATTGAGTGTCATATATATTATGTGGCGGATTTGGCTAAGGTATAGGGTGTGCAGTTGCGCACGTTTTTTTAAGAACAAAATTGTATTTTTATACATATGTTAATAAAAAGGCTTGCAGTTTAAGTGGTAAAGAGCATGTTGTTGCATGTAATATGTTTATGATTGGATTTCCCCCCTTTCAAATACATTTATTTATCACTCCTAAAATTTGCAAATGAAATTTTTTATGTGTATGTTATTAAAAAAAACATCCAGAGCATTGCTCCTGAATCACCGTAAATTTTTCATCCACCATTTTTATAAAGTGATAATTTTTTTATTTTTTTTATTATACACAATTTTGAACGCCTTCGGCAAAAATCTTGGATTCGCCATTGTATATATTTATGTACTATTTATTACTAGAGAAACTTATTAATTTTTTTGGTTTTTTTTCAAGGACTAAAGAGTTAGCAATATATAATATATTAATACAATAATAATCATAACAAAAAAAATGTCCATTGAGGAAGTGAAGATCCGGGAAGAGCTAGAAATGGAAATTGAGAAGAACTTGGAAGAAGAAATCAAGGAGGGAATTTACCATTTTGCCCTCAAACTACACAAATTTTACCAACACCAGAAAGAAAAAAGATTGAAGCAATATTCATCATGTGATAAGCCAAACGAACAAGGCAACTTTATTACAAGGGAAAAAATTATGTCCGAGGTTAACATAACCATCAAAATGGAAGGTGAAAACATTATTCAGATTAAAGAAATCAAGAAAGAAGACGAATTCGGGAGGGGCAATTTCGTCCCTATAAATATTATCCCTAGTAACCCAAGACATGCACGAAATGTTCGAGGGAAGAAAGCCCCTCCCGTTGCTCGTACCGTCAAGTTTAACTGGACAAATAGTCTCAGATCCGGATCCAACGTTGTCAAGGTTAATCCTACGCGATCACGGCGGGATAAGAATCGGGATAAAGTCGATGTGGAGATCAAGAAAACTGGATTATTGGAAGTGGGGTGGAAATTTTAGTAGCGTTTTGGCTCTAAGTGAATAATTCGAATACGAAAAATATATTTAAATTATTATAATAATCATGACTTATTTTAAAAGTTGTGATAACTTAAACAAATGTTTAGAAATTGTTTGAAAATAATAAGTTATTTGTTTTTATATCTAATCATTTTCATATTTGTTTTTACATATTATATTTTATGTTAATTTATTATTTATTCCATTTATTTTAATTATCAAATATTTATCATAAAATATATAAATTTAAATATTCAGAAAGACATTTTTTTTTGGAGAAAAGGAAAATTTCATTTCAGATAATTGATTCAACTATTACAATGTTTTGAATATCCAGTGGCAAAGATTTGGAAATAGTCGGATCTTTAAAAGACAGTTGAGCTAAAGCATGAGCTGCACCTTTCCCATCCCGGCGTATATGAAGAGCAGAAAAAAAAACTCGAAACATGGTGCAAATTATAATTAAATAAAAACAATGGAATTAAAACCAACTAAATATGATGAATTATGAAAATTATGACGGTTTAATTACGATTTGTTCTTAATATTTAGATTTTAAGTTATATATATATATAATTTAAATTACTCATGTAGATATTTAATATCATAAAATATTACTATATTTGGAAAATCATATGAGGATGATATTAGTAAATTTCAAAAAAAATAAAAATATATGAAATAAATAATTAATATTATACAAATTAATCTTCATAAAAACAAATTATATAATTTTGAGTATTATTATTTAAACCGAGACAGTAAACCAAATAAATAGAATGGAATTACATTTTTTCATGTAACTTTTTTTTTTTAATAATATGGAATAACCAAAAAAAATCTTTTTTGCCAATAATTAAGATTAAAATTCAATTATATCAATATTAGCTTATAACTACTTAAAAATTAATTAAATTAAATCTGGGCTAATTCTGATATTTGGGCTTAATCACTATGGAGCCCATATTAAAGTAGAGTGTATTTAAAGTGGATGAGAGAGGGCCTAACTTTATAAAACAGATGTGAATTAACAACTGCTGCTGTCTTTTCTGGGTCCTTTGTTTCTGCCATTATTTTACCACTTTTTTTTAGAAGATTCTGATTGGCTGACAATATAATAATTTATTTTAAAATAGTTATCAGTAGCCAATTGGATTCGAACACGTGTCATTTAATTATACGGTAATTAGATCAATCCTAACACTTCATATGCTCCAAATTAACTATCGTTTTAGTGAATTTTTATTTTATTTTATTTTATATCATCTCTCACTTTAGAATTTTATTAATTACTGTTTCTTAAAATTTGCATGTATTGCTATTAATGAAAATAAAATTAATGGCACGAGTATTTTGATCATACTATACATTTTCCCTTGAAATCCACGCACGTTCATTAATTTTCTTAATACATACGCAACGATAAAAAACGATACTTAGTTTTAAACTAATGAACCAAATTTTCTACAATCGAAGTTGAAGATAATGTAGAAGTTATAAAGTGAAGTGACGTACGTCTATTATTAAACTAATGAACCGAATTTTTCATATCATTAATCATCTCTTGTTTGGTTGGTTGTGAATTTTTTTACCAAATTACCCCACCAATCGATTGTCCTAATGAACTATAGTAATTGGCTACCAAAAAAATTACACCGTATCCGTACTGAAATATTTTGGTAGGATGATAGTACCAATATTACTACTACTAAGGTATTGTTATACCAGACCGAAATATTATAAATGAATAAAAATTTATATTTCTCAAATTAATTTATTTTATATGAAGAGAGAAAATTATGTGAAGTAACTGATGGGCCAATATATATATATATATATATATATATATATATATATATATATATATATATATATATATATATATAGTCAAAATAAATTGTAATTTTTAAGTGTCTAAAATATTTTGTACTTACTCATTAGTGATGATATAGTTGATGTCAATAGTTTTTATGTTACAACTCTATAATATAAATTTGTTATATTTATATAAATTAATGACATATATTAAGATTCTATGTACTTTAAATACTAGTTTCGAGCGTCTTAAACATATCTATGCGTTGAATTATTTCAAATTCGATATCAACAAAATAAATAACTCATACGACCCCGTAAAAGGTTCAAAGTTCAATTAATTATAACTAATCTTAATTAATTATAACTAATCTTATCAACCAAACGAGAGACGTAAATAATATAAAATTCCGTATAGAGTCTAGATGACATTATTATTTAAATAAAAGTGGAAATAAAAGTTATGTTGCAACATCATTTTCCCAAAAAAGGAAAAATAATAAAGGAACCTAGAAAATTAAATTGTTTTCCCCTTTTTCTCCGCATACGGTTGGCTGGCTTAAAAACCTTTTTTTTTTAAAGTCGGGAAATTAGAAATCAACGACACATGAATCATGGAACTACAGATAGCAATTGACAGTGACCCGACCCGCACCCGCCCAACATTCAGATCCACCAACAGTCCACACTTCCTCTTTCTCTCTCATCCCGCGCACAGAGAGAGAGAGAGAGAGTTACATATATAAACATATAATATAATACAACAACCATCTCCACTGTGTATTTGAAGCATCTCTTCACCGTTTCTCTCAGTCGCAGCTCTACTCTGCATTTTCTTCTCCAGTAATCCGGTATGAGGTAAATCCAACTGTATTTTTCAATATTGTTACAATATTTGCTCAATAAAATGCCTAATTACGATTTTGCAGCTTGTTCGTAATTTATTTATCAGATTCCGGTTCACACAATGCCTAGTTTTATTTTGTTTGGCCTTACACAGTTCGATTTTTCATGGCTTCTCGTGAGCTCTAGCTTTGATACTTGTGTTGTTTGTTGTGCAGTAAATGTGTAGATGAATCAGAATCTGTATCTATTTCTGTGTGTGTGTCTGTTTTTTTTTAGCGGCTGCTATTAATTTTTTCATGAGGATTTTGCGTGATGCTATTGTATGGGCCTTCATTTTGCTCCCATACATTGTAGATGGTGTAGATCAGTGGCTAAGTTTTTCTAGGGTGAAATTGTGTACATGTTATACCACCACTGCTGAAAAATCGATTGTGATGTTGAACAGATTTTCTGGCGATTTTTAAATCGATTTGAGCTGGAAGCTACGGGAAAACACGCAATGGATCAGAAATCGTGGCTTTGGAAGAAAAGATCTACCGAGAAGACCTTAGTTGCTGATAAAGCAAGCAATTCTTTGAGCAAACACGAAGAAGATGAAGACGAAGAAGAGGAAGAATTAAATGAGGTCTGGTTATTAATTGCTTGTTGTATGTCTTGTGATATGATTTTGCTTTAGTGTTGTGTGACGTTTTTTTTTTTTTTTTTTACTTCAGGTACAGAAGCTTCTGATTGAGAAAACAGATCTAGAAACAAATCTTCGAATATCGAATGAAAAGCTTTCGTCTGCCCTTTCCGAGTGTAATGCAAAGGATAATATTGCGAAAAAGCAGGTGAAAATTGCAGAGGAAGCTATTGCAGGTGATATACTGTTCGACGTTGTTGCATTGACTTCTTTTTTATATATTGCATTGAGTAAATCTCGATTTTTGTATTTGCATATATAGGTTGGGAGAAGGCGGAGATTGAGGCAATATCTTTGAAACAAGAACTCGATAAGGTTTTACAACAGAAAGCTACTTCCGACGAAAGAATAGGCCACTTGGATGCCGCGTTGAAGGAATGTATGCTGCAGTTGCGTTTCGTACAGAAAGAGCAGGATAAGCGAGTTCATAGTGCAATGGTGAAAAGATCGGATGAGTTTGAGAAAATAACAATTGCGTTAAATGAAAAGTTAGCAGACTCGGGTAAGAGGCTCGCGAAATTAGATGCTGAGAATACTCAGTTAAGTAAAGCTCTATCAGGAAAGGAGAAGGTGATTGAGGATTTAAGCAAGTACAGAACTCAAATCGAGGCTGATTTTAGTGCTCTTATGTCGAGAGTAGAATCCACCGAAAAGGAAAACGCTTCTCTGAAATACGAGCTTCGTGTTCTTGAGAAGGAGCTTCACATTCGGAATGAAGAAAGAGAATATACTCGCCGAATGGCCGATTCTGCCCAAAGAGCGAAATTGGAAACGAGTGTCGAACCGTGTAAATACTTACATTTCTTGCAAGAGCACTCTTTGCTATCTGCTTCGTCTGATGTGGGCAGCGAAGATAAAGCCAGCTGCTCCGAGTCTTTGGCTTCTCACAGAAACATGGGAGCTTCAGACATGAGTCTTATGTATGACTTTGCTGAGATGGAAAAGTTAGCAGTAGTTTCTCTTTCTGCAGATAATAATATCCCAATTCCGGAGAAGAGTGGACAGAAATTCTCGTCGAATTCCAGCTCAGCAATACGTAAAGTTATTGAGCTTGTCGAAGGAATAAATATACCATCTCAAGACAGTGATATTGATAAGCTTTTATCGACTAAGAATTCAGAGAAAAACCCAACGGGCTATGTGGTTCGAGTTTTCCAATGGAAAAGTGACGAGCTTTCTGCCACCTTGCAAAGATTCGTTCGAACTTGCAATGATTTGTTGAATGGAAAGGGTGATTTTGAACAGTTTGTTGTCGAAGTAGCTTCCAATTTGGAATGGGTTGTGAATCACTGCTTCTCCATGCAGGATGTTTCGTGCATGAAAGATGCAATAAGGAACCGTTTGGATTGGGATGAATCGGGAAGTGAGAGTGAGGTAGATAGTGGATCGGCTGATAACTCTGTAGAGAATAATACAAGCCAACGAGATATAATTGAGGATCTTAACTCAGAGATGGAAACCGTGAAGCAATTCGAGGGCAAAAATGGAAACCGTGTCGAAAAGGAAAAAACGACGAAAGGAGAGCTCGAGAATCAGTTTATGGACTCTAATCATGAACAGGGAAAATCTTACGATAATGTTTTGTATTTAGAACATGATCTGGAAAATAAAGATAACTCTTGTGAAAGACTGGAAGAAACTTGCTACGACTTAAATAAGCAGCTCAAAAGGTACATTTTCGATTTCTTTTTTAATTTCTTTGCATTTCGAATCTTTCAATTTTCTAACTTTGTGATTTCTGTATGACCAGCGAGGAAGTTCTCGATAACGGAAGCCAGTGGGAAAAGCAACTCCAAAATGTAAGTTTGCATCGTTCAAGTTTCATTCAGAACGGCGTAATCTCCGACAAACTTACTCAACAAGATATAAGCAAAAATGGCAGGAAAAACGAAAATCATTCAGTTTCGTACTAAAAAGATTTTTTAGGTTGTCATTATTACTAAATTAGTAAACTGAATTCCGTGTAAATGGGACTCTTCGATTCTATGTCTCATGCTTCACATTGAAATCAAGACAAAAATTGAGATATTCATCTTACTAATATATATATATATATATATATATATATATATATATGTATACATGTATAACTAAATTGTGCACTAAAAACACATCTTATGAAATCGATATTTCTTATATAGGATTGGGAGATAACAGTAGCTTCAGAAAAACTGGCCGAGTGCCAAGAAACGATCCTGAATCTCGGGAAGCAATTGAAGGCATTGGCTTCACCTAGCGACGCAGCTCTCTTCGAGAAAGTCATAAATACCCCTGATGCTGACTCCGTTATTACCACCGCTTCAACTCCTCAGAAAAAAATTAGCCATCGATCTTCTTCCCTACTGGATAAAATGCTAGCAGATGATAATAATAACAATCAGCTATTTCATGCTTCTCCCGAAACCGAGAAAGATATTCAAAATGCAAATGACGAAAAGTTCACTAACAAAAGTAAAACGGGAGCTGCTGCTGCTGCTTCTATGGACATTGTTGTCCCTTGTAAGAGAAATCGAGGCGGGAGTTTCTTCAAGAAGTTGTTTTGGCGGAGGAAGAAGGGTAAGAGCGGTAAGACATTGTCTTCGTAAGTTGTTATTTGACTTTTTACGATAATGTTTTGATCCTAGAATTGGTCGATGATTCAATTATATATGATGTTCCTGTTTTTGCCTAGTATGTGAAATGGAGTTCTTATTTTTATTTTTATTTTTATTTTTTGTTTTGGCTTTCTTGTCCATATATATAGAGAGAGATAGATGCAGGATTTGTGTGTATCTTGGCTTGCTGTAAATGCAACAATGAACAAAAGAAAAAAAGTTTTATTTCTTTTTGATGTTCCATATTTCACTAAATTTGCCGCCAGAAATATATTTCTCTGTAACATCAAATATTATAAAGTCAATTATAAATAAATAAGTTCATGTAATTTGGAGTGAAAATGTTCGTATGGGATTATATTTTATTTAATTATGTATAATTTATTCTTTATGATAGTTCTTTATTTTTTTTTAAAATATTTATATTAATAGTTTGATTGCTACCATTATGTTAGATTGAGTAAATAGTAGAAGTTAATAAGATGTTTCGTTAGTAAGAGTCAACATTACTCAATCACGCTACTACAGTTGAAGTCAGCAATTAAATATGGCTGCAGATATTTGCAAGACGAAAATTACTAAGTGCAAGACCTTACTTCATGCAAGACCAAAATATAAATAAATTTACTAAGATCAAGACTGGAAATTACAAATATAACCCCAATAATAATTTAGATATTATTAATTTAAATTAAGTTAATTGCTATTGCAAGACCAAAAAAAAAATACAAAAAAAAAGAATAAAAAAAAAAAGAAAAAAGAGAGGGAACTCACTCACCCAACAAAACACCAACATCTTCTTCTTCACCCTCATTTTACACATTTTTTTCCACAAAAAAATCTTCCATATTCTCCAAAACCCTTATCACATAAAACCCTCAAATCTTACTAAAACTTGAAAAGAAGGACATTATGGATACACAAGACATAAATATGGAGGATTCTAAGGTCGAAGAACACAAAGAGGTAAGAAATATTGTACTTTGTGATCGTTTTTCTCGTTTTTCGCACCTCATTTCACGTACAAAAAAATCGACATGTACAGGTCGAAATATCAGCTTTATATCGACACTGCAGTGTCGAAAATGTCAAAATAATTCGACACTCATTAACTGTCGAATTATATTGAAATTATCGACATTCTGGTGTCGATATTAAGCGGATATTTCGACGCTAGTGTGTCGAATTATCACTGTTACAATTGTGTGTCGATAATTTTCCAAAAAAACGACAAGTACATGTCGATTTTTGTAAAACCGCAACTCCTTCAACAATAGTGCTACAATCGAACCCTAGAATCATCAACTATGTTCTAAAACGACTTGAATTCATTATTCTAACAATAAAATCATGTTTATCACATTTATTTCTCAAAAAAAAGTTAATTCAAAAAGTAATTTTTACTTGTTTTTCGTGAGATTGTTGCGGCGGGGTTGGGACAACAACGGAGTTCAACGGCGACGGGCGACGGCGGTGGACTTCAACGACGACGGCGACGACGACGGGGCGACGACGACGGGGCGGCGGGCGATGGGGCGACGAACGGTTTTTTGCTGCAATTGATTATTTTTGTTTTCTTCAATCTTCCCTCCTCGTTTTGATTTTGTCAATTCAATTTCCTTTTTCTTTTTGTTTTATTAATTTTTTTTTAAATTGGTCTTGCAAAAGAAAATTAATAAAATAATTTTTTTTTGTTTGTATTTTATTAAGGTTATTATAGTCTTTTTATACTGAATTTAATAAAAAAAATTAAATTGGTCTTGCACTAAGTAAATTTCGTCTTGCAAATAGTCGCTGCCATTAAATATTACTACATTATGAAATTAGTAATATTCCTCTCCATGCGATCAATTTTGTAGGAATGACTAAAACATAAAATTACAATTATCCTTAAAACAATAACTTAATTTTATTGGATAAAAGGCTTTATAGATAATTCACATATAATAATAGAATCTGACAAATTTACAAAACATATAATCTAAAGAACATATTATTAACTAGTTAATCACTAGGAAATTAATTCAATTCAGTCTAATTTGGTCTAATCCGATATAGGTAAACAAACGAAGCCTAGTTGTCACATAAAAATTCGGTATGCGAGTCTAGTGTTTATTTTGTTTTTACTATATTTTGGTTATTAATTAAAAAGTTAATAGTAATTTCGAAAATACAAATTACAATTTTTTTTGATAAAGAATTTAGTTTTACACACACTAAATATAAAACCCTAACCCCAAGAATTTTCCCCACCCCGCCATTCTCCCCTCTCCCACACTCCCTTCTTTTTCTCTCAAACACGGCCACCGCGAAACTTAACCGTGAATCGTTTCTCCGCCAGCCCCCTCGCCGGTATCTATTCTCCGAGGGGAGTAAACCCTAGAACCATAGTACTTGATAACAGTAGAATAATTAAAAAAACACACACACACACACACACACAGTGATGGCGTCGCCATACGGAATTCAACTCGCAGTCCATATAATTTCGGCCTTCTACGGTGACCTATGCTCGGTAAATTCATCCTTTACGCCGCTTCTCCGGCCACCAGTTTCATTACTCTCTCTCTCTCTCGTTCTGTATTTTAACTGTCGTTTTTTTTCTCTCTCATCCCCAAATTGATTTGAAATTGCAGAAAGTATGCGAGTGTTTAATCCGGAGAGGAACACAATCCCTAGCTCAAATAATCCGATTCACGGATCTCAATCGAGAAAATGCCATCAATTGCTTACGCGTTTTAATACACCAAAACTGCGTCCAAGCATTCACCATCCAGCAAGACGGTAATTCATTATGCATAAACTTGATTAATTTTATTTTAATTGGAGTCATCTTATTACTTCTTCTAGTCTAGGTATGCTGTTTTGCTATATTTTGTTCTTTGCAAGACATTGATTTATTTATCCTTCTAAATTGTATTATGAAAAAAAAAAAGATTTTTTGACGATGATTATTGGAAAATTGTTCATCAGAAAGTTTATCCAAACCAAACAGACCTTACAATTTGTTAGTGTTTTTACGGTAATATTTATTCGGATTCTGTAGCTGTTTTCGGCGAGCCACCAAGGATGGTAACCCAATACATGGCTCTATTTGATAACGTAATACACAAGTTGAGGGCTCCTAAATTTTACGAAATTGTATCAGAGGAACTTGGCAAAGATGTGAGGAGTTTTTTTCCTTTCTCCTCTTTAAAATTTCATGCACTTAGATATTTGATGATGAAGTTGATTTCCTGATCAATTAATTGGTTCGTTTTTGTTTAGTGTCTAGTAATATTTCAGGGGTTAGTTCAACACGGCAGGCTTTCGGTTAATGATATGATTGCTGGTTATGCAGATATAGAAGGTATTATTAATGATTTGCTGTCTATTTTACTTGAAATTTAATTATGCTTTAGCTTGTGTAAACCTGCACCACATTTCTTCAAGATAATGCAGTATTACAGTTTCGTAAGGATTACTTAAACATTATTGTGAATATTAATGATTGCTATGCACACTTCTAGTGAAGATGGCTGTTAGTGATTACTGCCTAAGGATATCAGAAGCTGAATTAAAACTTGTATACACATTCTTTTTAATTTTCACAAAATTTACATTTGAGACCTCTATTAAAAAACTCCAAATTCAGATCTGAAATCTTGATACAACTAGCCAGGCATGTTTAAACAATTTGTAACGGTAGATAAAATTATTTGTTGTTTGTTAAAGATTTTTTTTTTTCTAATTAAATTAAGTTTAAGGATGAAGTTGGACATTGTCTTATTTGAAGAATTATTTTAGACCACATTGTGATAGTTGCCATAACATCCTACTTGCCCCGTTGAGGGATATTAGTACCTTGCTATGAATCTGACAACTCTAAATCCAGTATTTTCTACTGTGTTTTTTTTCTCGTGCAGGTAGTTCTGAAAATGTTGGGCGAGAAAGCTTCACTAAACTTGTGAATGCCCGATTTGTTGAACACTGTCCAGCTCCTGACCCACATCTAGAACCACCTGTTGTTGATGAAAAGGGAAAGAAGAAAAAGACACAGGTAGTTTTTACCTTCTTATTGTACATTTATATACTAGTATGTAAATTTTGCCACTTCTTTTTTCCCCAATTGTTGATGCTTTTAACACTTAGAATCTATTTGTTTCGAGATGAAGTACTGAGAACTGAAAATCAGTTATGCAAATCTTTTATATTGGGAGCTTAGAGAAGAAAAAGGAACAGAATACTCAAAGAATTTACCTCATTTTCATGTATTTTATACAGTTTTTTTTCATTCACCACATATTTAACAGTAATGTGATCGTGCCCTGCTAGTTTTTTTCGCTAAGCAACATAGTATTAGGCAACTCGTGTATTGGGTAAATCCTTCACTTATAAATCTGTTGGTCGAGCAGTAATATAGGACTTTTGAGAGGTTGCTCTGTTTCGATTTCTCCTATATTTATGGTAATAGCCAATAGGATCTTTGAGCAGTACTGGACCTTTATGAGGTAGCTTCACATATTTGTATTCTCTATAACTTTAATGCGCTCTTTTGAACTTCTTGTTTGTGTCATTATCTTTCTATTCCCCCCAACTAACAGGTAGAAGAACCACCACTAGATCAACGTGTTTTGGCAGCAGCTGCTCCAATGGAGTCGATGAGATTCTTTCTCGAAATGGACGATCACTCTGAAGAGAAGGGTAATGAAACTACTACTAGCGTGAGAAGCGGGCAGAAGGTTCGGATGGTTGTTTTATGAAGTCTCCTTTAATATTATATATGAGTTTGTTGATATTTTATTGTTTTGGATTAAATAGCGGAAGCAAGATGAAGGCGAATTGGATGCTGATAAAAAGAAGGAAGTTCTTTGGCGTGTCAACGTGGAAGAATTTTTGCGCCGCCTGCGGCATAAGGTTTGTTGTGATAAGTATTTGAGTAATTCCTTTGGTCAACCTCGTTTGAATGTATCGTATTTGATTATTTATTGATATACTGTATTTGATGTTTCTTTTTCTTGGGACCTGTTATAGGCTTGTATCGCACATGTCAAATCGAAGATTAACGAAGAAGCTGCCATTGTGCTGAGTGCAATGTTGGAGTTAAGTAAACAATCAGAGAGTGGACTGAAAGCTGAAAAATCTGGTATTGACTCTTTTTTTAATACCTAAATTCAATTTGAGGTCACATTTTATACATCTCCATTCACTGTATATAAGTTCTCTGAATTGAAGGGCGTGGTACATTGATTATGTAGTTTATGAGAAAAGTTAAGGATGCCTGGTAATGATAAATTAAGTACAATATAGATATTCAATAGCCAAATAACTGAAGATAAGCAAAAATATTACTCTTGGAGGTCCGTTTGTCAATGTCGAATTTAAAATCCTTTTTGTTCTTCCTAACAATCAACTTTCATGGCACTTTTCATCACTCGTGTGACTTACGATGTATTTTTTTTTGCAGAATATCTTTCCATAAATGCTATATACGATGAGGTGATAAAAAAAGAGGGTGGTCTTGGCATGGACTTTGAACGTGTCAGATCTTTGCTCGACCAGCTTGGTTGTGAAACACTCTCCACAGGAATGGATGAAAGTTACTGCATCGGTACAAATTCTCTTCATTCTAATATTTCAATTCAATGGTCAAATGTTATTTATTAATCCAAAATCCGAAAATTTGTTGTATGCATCGAGTGTCTAATCCGCACCTTTTTTCACCTTTCCCCGTCTACAGATATAAAGGAAATCATTGAATTATCTCAAAATGAAGAAGTTAGTAAATTTTCTTTAATTCTCAATTCCCCCCGCCCCCCCGGTTAAGAAGTTTATGCATGCAGCATCTTATGGTATTTGAATCTAGGTGGAGTCTTTGGTAATGAGAAGATATGGGCCGGAGGCCTACAGGATATACAGGTTACTTTCCAAAGCTGGTCGTCTTATGGAAACTGAAAAGGTAATCGAAACACTGTAATGATATATTTGTTGCCGTACATGTTATATTTTGTATTAAATTATTTAAATATAAATAATAGCCACTTATTTCTGTTCGAATATTCCGGTATACTTTTAATTTCATAGAGCCTAAACATATAACTTTGAACAGTTATCATCTGGTGCCGATAACGACTTGTAATAAGAAATTTTGGCTTAGAAGTGAAATATTTACGGAAGGGCCTTTTTTTTTTGTTTTTTGGGGAGAAAAGAAGTTCATCTATTTAAGTTTTGTTATTTGCAGAGTCCCTGATACACCTTTGTGTATGTTATGAGTATATTTCGATTAACTTTATCTTTAAGTATGTGTGTGTGCACATTTGGGATCGGAGACTTCAATTTATTTATTCTCGTACAGATTTCAGACAGTACATTCGTTGAAAAGAAAGCTACAATCGCGATTCTGTACAAGCTTTGGAAAGATGACTTCTTGCAAATGGAGGTAAATAGAACCCGAACATCTATATTCGTTTGGGCTTTTAAGCACATATCGAAGTATTGGTTAGGAACTCATTCTCATTAAGCGAAAGAACTCGGATTAAAAAAAAAAAATTTATTGCAGCATGTGAAGACGAGTACAGCAAAACAGTCGGACTTTCGGCTATGGACAATAAACAAAGAGCAGCTTCAGAAACAAGTTTTAAATGAAATGTACCACGCCGCTCTAAATTTGAAACTCAGAATCGCACATGAGAAAGATCAAGCGAAAGAGGTAATTTTAAGAAAGTGTAGAAAATCAAATTTCAGTGATAGAATTTTCGATTATGATTTTGAGTTTTTTTTTTTAAATAAACCTTTTCATCTTGTTATTCCTCAGGTTATTAAATTGCCTAAAGACAAGCTCGTTGGGGAATCGAATACTAAATATGTTCGTTGGGCCAATGTCACGAGGATTTTGGAATCTTGCTTGATGGATTTAGACGATGCAATCATGTTATTTCATCATTTCTAAATACTATAATTATTATTATTATTATTATCCCATTTTTGAGATTACTTTTCTATTTTGTTCATTGCACAAGTTTTGACTTAAGTAGAAGTTCTCGACTAAACAATAGCTCGTGTTTTAATGCAGCATT
>NW_012193108.1:427436-454339 GCF_000504015.1 Erythranthe guttata
CTAGAGATCCCTAAGCTCCACAATTGTAAATACTTCTTACAGTTAACTTTGGAGTTATCAATTTCTGTTAATCCAATTAATTATTATTGTGTTACATTCGCGAGTTACTCATGTAATTGTTTCCGGTAAAACTTGTTGTACTTGCTTCCGCCGTGTTTAAACCAACGGGTAATGGATATCAATCATGATAAGAAAACCTGTACAAATTACTTCAAGAAATTATATTTTTGTTCCATGCCTGCATAGATGTGGTGATAAGTTGGTACAAGAAGTTATATTGTTTGATTTTTTTTTCCCCAAAATTGAAGAAAGTTGGAACTTTAGTAATCTTTATATATAAAAGAAAGGTTTGCCCAAAACCCTAAAAGTAGTTTTTTATAGAACACGTTTCGGGTTTTTTTTTAATTATTTTCTTTTTCTTTCTTTCTTCTTCCTTTTTTCCCCTTCCCCATTAAACACGGTCAATTTTTTTTTTAAATATTTTTATTATTAAATATTTTTTTTTCTTTTTTTTCTTCTTTTTTTTTCTTCCAACACTAAATTTTCTCTCTTTTTTTATAGGACACGTTTTTTAAATTATTTTATTTTTCTTTTTCTAGTTTTTTTTCCATTCTCCACTAAACACGATCAAATTTGAATTTTTTTTATACGTTTGTTTTTTCTTTTTAATTATTTTCTTTTTTTTTTTCTTCCCTACCAACACTAACTTCTCTCTCCCTTTTTATAGCTACGTATGCGTATTAAGTTTTATTGTAAAATAGATATATAGATTATGATTGCAATTAGTGAAATTTTTACATTTTCGGTGTTCCATTGTTTTGCTATTGTACATTTCATATATGTTTACTAATTTCTAATTTTGCTTATTTTATATTTTTTTTCAAAATCCGCCCATGCAACGCACGAGACAAAATACTAGTTTAATTAAAAGCTACCCGGACGGACAAATTGAAGTTGTCACCCCTACTACCAAAACTTCAGTTTTATGCGATTGAGATGATTTTTGACTAACCTTAGAAGCTGTTAAAAAGAGCTTATAAGATGTTTAAAAGCGTATAAGCTCTTTCAAAGTGTTTCGTAAAAATTCTAAAAACAATTTAGCTAGTAGTGAGCGAATAAGATTTTTTTTTAAAGTACATTTACCCGACCATTTTATGTAAAATCTTATAATGAGCAAAAAATATCTTTTATCCGATCTTTTTATTTAAGATTTTATAATGAGAAAAAATAGTTTACAAGATCATTCTCGAAACACTTTAAAAATTAGTAATTATAAAAATAAAACTAACAACTTATCCACTCTAAAAATAGCTTATGGTATAGAAGAGCTTATCAGTTTTAAAATAAATAAGCCAAACAAGCCTAGTCAAGTAAGTTAGAACACCTATTGGATTTTTACCATTAAGAAAAAATCAATTGGACTTCCACACAAAAACAATCAATTTTCCATCATTAGACATTCATGCCTTTGACAAAAAGTTGTGTTACTTTCGTGCGTAATATTATAACAAATAGGATAAATTACAATCACCTCCATAGATAAGCTTTATTTACAAAGAAACCCCTAAATTTTGAAAAATTACATCAAACCCTGTATCGCTTGAAAATTTCTTATATCCATCCTTTAAAATGTGTGTTAATGTAAGAAATCTACAAATTACAGGGGTTGATGCAATTATGAGAAAATGAAGAATTTTTCATAAATAGATCTTAAATCAGGGGACGGTTGTAATTTACCGTGGGCTGAATTAATTCATAAATTTCACAATTTGTTCCAATTAAGACAATGTTTAGTCCAAAACAGTCCAATAAAAAACGAGTAATAGAGGAGACAAATTTAATTAATAATTAATTACAGTACCAACTGGCAATCTGGCACTACTTAGAAAACTGTCTCTCTGCTCCTAATTTAATTCCCATCACACGCAACCTTCACAAAAATACCCACAAATATACAAATTAATACTATTAAATTAATAAATTAAATAAATAAATAATAAATAAAGAAATAAAAGAAACAGAAATATGAACGTGCTGTGTTTCCTTGGACTTTCTACACTCCTCCAGCAAAGAATCAAATCCTCCATTGCTGAGATCTGTTACCACTACTTTCTCTCTCTAAAACTTCCTCTCTTTCTCTCTCTCTCTCTCTCTCTAAAACTTCTCTTTCTTTCTATACACACATAAATACATACACACACACACACACATATATATATATATAGATAGATATATATATATCAATCTGATTCTGCATTCAATTTTTCGAAATCGAAATTCGAAGCAGACAAATTGAAAAAAATAAAAATGGCGACGCATCACTCGAAGACCGATTCGGAGGTGACGAGCCTGGCGCCGTCGTCGCCGAACCGGGCGGTGTACTACGTGCAGAGTCCGTCGAGGGACTCTCACGACGGCGAGAAGACGACGAACTCGTTCCACTCGACGCCGGTACTCAGCCCCATGGGCTCACCGGGCCGCCACTCGCGCGACTCGTCCTCGACTCGGTACTCCGGTTCGCTGAAACCCGGTTCGCAGAAATCGAGCAACGGATCCCGGCGCCACCACCACCACCACCACAACAACAGGAAGGCGGAGAAGCAGTGGAAGGAGTTCGACGCCATAGAGGAGGAGGGCCTCCTCGACGACGGCGGCGCCCGCCGCGGCTTCCCGCGGCGGTGCTACTTTCCGGCGTTTGTCGTCGGCTTCTTCGTGCTGTTCTCTTTCTTTGCTCTGATCCTGTGGGGCGCCAGTAAAAATCAGAAGCCTGTCGTCACCATGAAGGTACTCATACATACATATATACATATACATATATTAGGGTAAATTACGAAAAATACCCTGAACTTAGGCTAAATAATGAAAACACCCCACATATTTGTAATAACCAAAATACCCCTTTGATTGACGACTGTTGATTGAGTTTTTTACCGGAAAATGTGTACAGAGTCTATTATACTATTCACTGGAATAAAAGATATCCGTGAAAAGTCACAGTATAAAGGGTTAGTGTAAGACAAAAAACAAACCTCATGGGGTCTTTGGTAATTACCTATAGGTGGAGGCGGTTTTTGTAATTTAATCTAAGTTTAGGGAGATTTTCATAATTTACGCATATATGTATACATACATGATACATATATGCAATTTTGTGTGAATCTGTTCTAATTGATGGATTCATTGCTTGATCAATTCAAAAGTTTCTTAATGTGTCTGCATATTTTTTCATTCAGATTAATCTGTGGTAATTAATAATTAGTGGAGACTTATTTTGCTTAATTAACATTAACCAATTTTTATTATTATTTAATTAATTTATATATTTGAAGATCTTGTTTTGTTATATTAATCAAGTCAACTAATCACATAGCGACATACTCTATTATTTAGTGACTGTAGGGGTAAATGGTAATTTCACATGTTTGACTTATTAATTTCACAATTAATAAACTATTGTACTACTAGTTCGTAAACAATGAACAATTAAATAAATAATAAATAGATGTTGGCAATTTTTAATTAGCGTTTACCAAGATCGATAGCTGTTAAACAAAAGTCATAGGTAATAATAAATAATAATTACATAAATAATTTATTATTATTAATATTTATTTATTTTTGTGCCATATATTTCAACAATTTGTCTTATATATATATATATATATATATATAATAAAATATAATATATTGTGCAGAGTATATTATTCGACAGATTTGTGATACAAGCAGGCACAGATTCATCTGGAGTAGCTACAGTGATGGTGACTATGAATTCAACGGTCAAGATGTCTTTCCGAAATAAGGGTACATTTTTTGGAGTCCACGTCACATCTTCACCGTTCGATCTTTCTTTCACCGACCTCACACTAGCCACCGGTTCAGTAAGCATACCAATTCATAATTTCATCCTCATTTCTTCAATTATGTTTTTTTTCCCATACATAATTTTGCAATTTTTCCTTGGGTAAATTACGACTAACCCCTCTGAGGTTAGAAAAAATTACGAAAAAAACTTTATTATTTGAGTAATTACAACTTTTCCTTTAACTATGTATTTTCTTATGAAAACACCCCTAATTCAGTTGGTAAATTTGACACTCTAGATGCTGATGTATACGAAGTAATTGTAATTATCCAAGCATAAGAGGTTTTTTCGTAATTTAACTTTAACTTAGGGTGACATTTTATCCATAGTGTTGTTATTTTAAGAGTAGAAAACAGTGTAGTATTGTCGGCCATTTAGAAAAACTTTATAGACTTGATTTTCGGTTGGAAAAATCTTATTTGACAAAATTACCTTCTTATGGCTTTTCATTTTGTCTTTATTACTTCATTAATTTGTCATTAATATTAGGATAAAGTTGGAGGAAGAAAAATAATTTGTCCTACACCGAAATTCTAAAGCGACACTTAATATAAGAAAAATAAAATTATATTTCAAGAGACCTAAAACGGATAGAGTAACTCATACTTCAGATAATATTGCACCTCGTAGTGCAATATACACCACTTAATCGATAGCAAATCAAAATACTAGATTGAGACTCTAATTTTAAAATGTGCAGTTAAACCTTTTATAAATTAATTCCGTCCGAATCAGTAAAATTCCATTAATTTAACAAAATATTAAATTATCGAACTAATAATTTAGCATTTTTAACCGAGTTTGGACCGAAAAAAAGTATAATTGAAACGATGTTATTAATCTATTGATGTTCTACTGTAAATCAAAATTGTTCATTTGTGGATTGATTGAGTAATGAATTAATTATTTGCAATATTTATTTTTGCAGGTGGAAAAGTTTTATACATCAAGAAAGAGCCAGAAAACCGTGACGGTGGTGTTAATAGGAGACAACATCCCACTGTACGGCGGCGGTGCTGACTTGAGCAGCCAAGGTGGGAAACCGGTTAAACCGGTTGCTTTGAATTTGACTTTAACGGTTCGGGCCAGAGCTTATATAATGGGCCGGTTGGTAAAGCCCAAATTCCAAAATGGAGTCCAATGCTCGGTTGTTTTGGACCCCAAGAAAATGAATGAGCTTGTTCCTTTGAACAATTGCACCTACAATAATTAAAAATTAATTTTTATTTCAAAAAAGAAAAGAGAGGGAAAATGAAAATATTTATTTATATGTTGAGCGATGAGAAGAACGAGGAAGAGGCGAACGGAAGAAAAATGTTTGGTGGATCGGAAACGAGGAGGAGAATTGGGAGATGATTCTTCGAAATTTTTCTTTTATTACAATATTTATTTTTAATTTTTTTTTTCTACTTGTGCCTAGTTAAATGTTGTAATAATTTGTGACAAGAGTAGTGTTATATGTGATTCATCAATCTTCTTTGCTCATCTTTGGTAAGCTTTTGGGCTTCCGTTTTTATTTTATTTTGGGAAAAGATGTTTTGAGAGAAGAATTTGAAAATAAAATAAAGTTTGTTTGCGTTTTGAGAGGAGACAATTTGTATTGCAGCAAGTCAAATCATGTCTTAAATGTGCTGAAAAAAGTTATTTTTTAAGAAGAATTTGAAAGATAAAGTGATTTTGATTTGTATTTTAATGAAGACAATTTTCACTGTAGCAGTCAAATCATGTTTGTTAGAGCGAGAAATATTTGAATTGTTTTTGGGAAATTTTTTCGAAAATATTTTAGAAAGATAATTTTTATTTTTGGAAAATAGTGAAAAGAATTTGAAAAGCTAACCAAACATAGGTATTTTATAAAGAGATCTATTTTTTTTTTTTGAATATTAACATATTTTTTTACTTTATATATATATATACATGGTAAATCATGCCTTATTCTAACGGGATATTAATCGCTTAGTCTAAATGGTATTCGAACATCTTCGACAATGGGATTTGGTGAGAGGTCGAGGTTTTGAATGTGTCTGTTGCGCTATAAGACCACCTCATAAGACCAATTTAAAAGTATATTTGACGAAATATTATTTCCTATCTAACTCCGTTTTATCAAGACATTGAAAAGCATAATGTAAAAACAAACTCACAATCAAAATCTTTTTCCAAACATAGATATTCTAATTTGGCTGATTATAGTCAGTTTTCACACCTTCAGGCTTCAACTTGTAAAAATATATATGAATCTATAGACGATTTCCCATTTAGACTCAATTTCCCCTTTTTGTAATGAAAGAATTTGCAACAAAGCATATAAGTGTACTCGATGAATCTCCACTCTCGATCGCGAGAGAGATGTAAACTACACTAGGGTAACCATGTGCGGTGAACTCGACCTAGAAAACATTGGCTAGAAAATTCGAACTTAGGTCAATTGACATCATGCTCTCTTGATCCTTTCGAACTAGGTCAATCCTTGCCAATGGGTTCGCTCGTGAGCATTTGGAATTCCATCATTAGGCAATCTCCAAGGCGTCGACCTCCTCAGATAACATAATAGATCCAATGTACGCGGCTAAGGCAGGTATCTCGGTAGATAGCTTTGATTTACATCCTACATTAAGCTATTGTAAAATATAGTCTTAGCCTGGGTTTGGCAGCAATTGTCCACGTAGTGGAGGTCCGGGTATGGGCGGTCCACAATCGAATGCCGTGGGCGCTTGTGTGTGTTGAATGCACTATAAGGCTAGGGTTTGCGTCTTTCCTAACACCAATTGGATTTAGGACAACTGGTAGCTGTTGAGTGTAGATTTTACGCTCAATACGTTTACTTTACGTGGATCTTTTGTTGAGATTTAATTATATTTGTGCTTTAATTGCTTGATTTTGTGTTTTGTAGGTGAAAACAAGAATAAGGTGTCCATGAAGGAAAAAAGATCAAAAAGAAAGGAAAAAGTTGCAAATAAGGAAATAAATCAAATTGGAAGAAGGAATCTCGCCACAGTTTTGACAGTATCCACCATTTCGAGCATATATCTCTCATACAAACTCCAAATCAGCTGATTTTGGCGGCATTGGAAAGCTAATTTCAAGGGCTACAATTCTTATTCACGCAACATTCCCAAATTCGGACTCCAACATGGCGAAAATCGAAGAACAAATCCTGATGGGGGAAAGTGGCGGAAATTGATTCCTATTACGTTTTCACTACTTCCTTATCAAGAAAAGCCTATAAAAGCAACAAGTCTCCACACCATAAGCACGAAAATTTTACACCACAATACGCGAGGAACGAAGATCAACGAAGACTCAAGCATAGTTTTTCTTATTTAATTTATTTTCTTTATCATAAGAATCACGAGTAGCTAAGTCTTTAGTTTCTAGGATTTTATTTTGAACCCTATGTGGGATTTATGAACCATTTTCTATGATTTTATGCAAGTTTTAATTCCGGATTATTTCTTTTACTTGTTTTATTAAGTTCATGAAACTGGCCACTTTATGCGCTTTTATAATATTGTTAATCACATAAATCGGAAGATCGGATTAATAATTAGAACTGTGGTAGAAGAGCCTTTTGTGGTATTAACATAGGAATATAGTTAATCTCTTAGGTAGGCATTATTGAGATTTGTGCTTAATGTTGTGTTCTAGAATTAATTGCGTAGTAATACAGTAATTGAATTTAGAGTATTAGAATCGTAATACACGCGGAAGCGGGTTATGATTAATTTAACATCTCAGGTTAATAATCCGGGTTAATTGCTTGAATAATTGAAGGAATTGGGGAAATAATAATCACATAGGGGGAAGAATAAAATCCTAGGCTAGTTTACTTTGATTAAATCTTCGTTTTAAATCGCTTTCTTGTTTTTTGCTTGCCTTTTAATTTAGTTTAATTTAGTTAATTCTCTCCGAATTCGACCGTGTAGGGTGGGCTTGATAATAATTGCTAGGATTTAGCGTCTAGGATGAAATAATTAAATATTCTCTGTGGGATCGATATCTGGACTTAATTGTCCACTTTATTACTTGTACGATACGTGCACTTGCGTGTAGGTATTACCACCAACAAGTTTTTGGCGCCGTTGCCCGGGAATATTTTAATTATTTATTTTATTCTAGCTCTAAATTTGAACAATTTTCACGATTCACCCAAATTAATTTTTATTTTATTTTATTTTATTTTTTTCGTTTTAATTTATTTTAATATTTTTTTTCTTTATTTATATGTCAGGTTACAATTCTCACGAGTCCACTTTATTACTTGTTTGCGATACGTGCACTTGCGTGTTGGTATTTAGCACCCAACAACTTGTAGCGTTTGAGGTCCTACAGATAGCTATCTTAGATGAGTATATATCGAATGCTTTTACCAAAAATCGACGTCTCCCGCCTAATTTGAACGACGCGGGTGCAAGTTTCGGCGACTTCCATTAAACTAAAGTTGAGCCCCAAGTACGCTCCTTGCATCTGATTTACCAAAATAAGTTTGAAACATAAAAGTAACGACTCAAATATCATCACATCTTATACTTTATTTTTTATTATTTATTACTTTAGCATTCTAATAATGCATAAATTATTTAATGAACAATGTTATGCTTAATATATATATATATATATATATATATAACCTGCGCATGAGGTAACTTTTTGTTGGCGCCAGATTTCTGTTAGTGAAGAAGAAATCCGGCATACGTGGTAATTAAACATTGGCAAAGATTTGTTTTCCATGTATATTTTGGAATTAATTAGAGTCCTAGTCTTGTTATATTGTTATTAGGACTTAGATTTATTTCCATGTATTATATTCTAGTTAGGTATCTTTTGTACTTATCTAGAATAAAAGTAGAAATCGACTAGGATTCTATTACCTAGTTAAATCGATTTCTTAGGGCCCACGTTAGGTTTATGGGTGGTGATTTCGTGCCTATATAAAACACTCAACATCATATGAGTCCCATGGAGCTTTAATAAGAAAAATCCCAGCATAAAGGCTTTGAAGGGTGCAGCCCGCGCACATCAGGTGTGGCAACAGGACGGGTTTCTTCTACCAGGCTATAGAGAAGATCGACGTTTCGGGAAAAGTGCTTAAAAGATCTCGGGAGAGGTCAATCCGCCGTTTGAAAAGTGCTTAAAAGATCTCGGGAGAGGTCAATCCGCCGTTTGAAAGGAGTTCAACATTGGAGGAAGTCCAAGAGTGCGGATGAAGGAATTGCTTTGATTATCAACAAGTTCGAGTCGTATGCAAGAACGGCATATTACATAAAGAGGGAGTCTTTAGTGTTTTATTAAGTCCTATTAATGTACACTTAAATCTGAACTAGTTTTGCAAGTCCTCGTGGATGTAGGGTACATTTGTATCCGAACCACATTAAATTCTTGTGTTCTTTATTCTGCTTTTAGTAGGTTTATTACTGTGATAACACAAGAATTCTGTTACCACACCTAATGTCGTAACATGTAATCTGTCTCAACAGATGAGTAGATTTTCATAGGCATTTAAAATCAACACTTTTCCTTCGGGATAGAACCCCGTAAAGAGGGCAGAGTCCATGTTGACCGGACTATAATGGGACTGGCTGTGTGCGGTCACGGACAAAGCTTATGATTGATCGAGCTATAACGGGATCGCTGTGTGCGGTCACGGACAAAGTTCATAACGAACAATAACGGGACCGGCTGTGTGCTGTATTACATAATTTGGAAATTATCTTGATCCCTATCGTTTCATAAGTTGTTTGATATATTTTTGTAAGTAGCGAGAGACGTAAACCACACTAGCCTAACCATATATAACACGTTTCACCTAACGATCGTTTCATACGTTGTTCGAACTTATGTCAATTGATACATGCTCGCTTGCTCCAGCCGCTAGGGCATCCCTTGCGGGATTTTCTTCGATTGTCAATTCGATGGTTATTGCTAATACCATGTTGCAGATAGCAGCAAAACCAAGAATCTTCATAAAATCAGACAATTTGCAATTGGGCAAAAAATATCAACTCCCACTTGCCTAACAAATCCAATTTAATTTTGCAACTCTTATTTTCTCAAGAAAAATTAAATAACATAATAATTGAATGGAAATAATTGTCAATAGATTCATCTTTTTCTTCTTCATATGTACAGTCTACATTATGGGTCTAACAAATTTCAATCCCTAAATTAAAATTAAAAAAAAAAAGTTTCTCTAGTGATCAAAATTGACCAAAGTATTACTTCCTTCACCTAACGGTGACCCAATCAACCGAAACAGACCAATCAGGGCTTTGATAGCTAACTAGCTGCCGCAGCCTCTCCGCCGGCGAAACAGATCCGGCGGAATATTCCGGCGGGGGCAAAGAGGTAATTGAACATCCAACAGATGACACCCAATCCGAGAAATCAAATGGGCTCCTTGGAGAGGTTGTGTTCTCCTTCACCGCCGAAATCACGAAATCCTGACCGTCGATGAATGGATGATCTAAGAGCATCTCAGCCGTCCATCTTTTAAGTGGATCTTTAATAAAACATCTCCCGAGAAAATCTTTTCCTTCGTCCGATAAATCTCCGGGAATCTCCGGCACTTCTCCGCCGACGCCGATCTTCATCAGCAAACTCGCCACGTCGGAGCACCGCCACGCCGGAGCGCCGGATAACATCTCCACCACCGCACAACCCACCGCCCAAATATCCACCGCGGGGCCCTGATCGCCTCCGGCGACCATCTCCGGCGACATGTACATCGGCGTGCCCCTCAATTCGCAGCCGGAATATTCCCCTCCTCCGAAGACCCGCTTCGCCAACCCGAAATCCGCTATTTTTACGGCGCCGTTTTCGCCCAAGAGAATGTTCTGAAGCTTGATATCGCAGTGGACGTATCCAACTTCGTGAATGTAGTTCACCCCTCTGAGCAGAGCTTTAGTGTACCGCCGGACTTCGGATTCCGGCAACCGTGAACCGCCGGAGCTCTTGAGCTTGTCCGCCAGGGAACCGCCGGAGGCGTATTCCAGCAGGATATTGTACAATTGCTCGCCGTTCTCGTAAGAAATTCTCTCTCCGAAACACCGGATGATCTCCGGGCAGTTTTGGAGATCATCCAGTATTAATTTTTCGTTCGCGAGAGATGAAGAGTGAGAAAAACCACACGACTTCGCCGCCATTAACGGAGGTAAACCAGAACTCTGGTTTGTCGGCGCCGCCAAACTCACCGTCGCGAAACTACCGTGACCCAGTTTCTCGCCTCGAACCCAATCCATATTTCAAAATTAAATCCAAAAAATAAAAAAATAAAAACAGATTTTTTCAGAACCCTTTTTTTTTTTTTTTTTTTGACTCGGGGTTTACTGGTTTTCAAGAAATAATGTGGAAAATAGTCTCTCTCTCTCTCTCTCTCTCTCTCTCTCTATATATATATATATATATATATATATATTTTTAAGTGTGTATATATAGGTTAGGCAAACGTGTTGAAACGTTTTGTTTATTAAGAATAAAAAAAAAAAGCACGTGGTAACTAGTAATGAAGGATACTCGCATGAACCAGAAATAGAAACGTGTTTTTATATTGTCTGAAGAAATCGTTGTATTAGATTTTTGTCTTTTTCTATTTTTTTTATTATATTTTATTTTAAATTTTGCAAAATTAAAAGCATACAATATTTCTTTTCATTGTAATTTTCTCTGGGATGACTTTTTTTAGAGTCCTCTAATTAAAAAAAAAAAAAAAAAAACACATGTTATATGTATATTAAAGGCTAATATTATGTTTGTGAAACGACGACTTTTTCTATTTGACTTTCTATGCATTAGATTTGTGAGTAATTATTACTATTTGATGAAAATAGTTAATAGTAAATAATGAGAAAGAAGCAAATGGATATAAATTTATTTGTAATTTTGTAAGTCAAGTCCAATAGTGTGGACAAGATTTTTCTCAACCAAAAATCTAAGTAGCTTCTTGGTATTGAATTAGTCATGATTTATTGAATTAATTTAGAAAATAGTTGAAAATGGAGAGTCAAACCAAAGACTTATGCATGGGAATACAATTTGCCTATTTTTATTTTATTTTTAATTAAGTAAATAAGTAATACAACTACTAATTGTGTGCTTGACTAGGCTTATAATAAGTTGTTAAAAAGAGCTTATAAGCTAAAGTGTTTAGAGGAATGGTTTATTCATTATCTATTGGATTCTAGACACCACTAATATTCAGTTATCCAGAATATAATTGAACAAGATGACCTGCATATATATGTAATACTGTATTAAGGTATATATATCCTTATTCATGGAATTAGATCCAAGTAATAATAATTATGTAACTAATTATTTACTAAGAAATTAAAACAAAAAATGAATCACATTATGATTTTTGTCCCCCTTTTCTTGTATCAACTATAAATTGTAGATAATTTTTTTTTGGGAGCTGCCCCGGTATCACGTAAAATTGTAATACATTATAGGGTAAATGACACTTAACCCGCTGTTGTTATAAGCTTTTGCATATGATTTTCTTGTGCTTGTAATATAAGCTATAACCCTCTTATGGTTGATGGGGTAGCTTCCGTTAGTTTTTCCGTCCAACTTGACCACGTGTGTCAAACGTCAAAGTAATATGTTTGCAGATGACTCCATCGTGCTTTCCTTTTTGCAGATAACCCCCTTGACGTTTGGCACACACGATAAGTTTGACGGAAAAATTAACGGAAGCTATCTTATAAACCACAAAGGGGTTATGTGCTGATACTACGAGCAAATTAACAAATGAATTCAAACTTGGGTTAATTGACACAAAGCTCGCTTACTCCAACTGCCAGGCTATCCTTTGCGGGACTCGGGATTAATTAATTAATCCATCATGATTAATTACGATATCCAATCACATGAGACTTGGATACAATTGGTTCTCCACAACCCTTCCATTCATTCATAGATCGATTTGTAATTAAAGTATAATTAAACTGTGAACTGAAATTGGATACGTAATCTTCTATCCAATATATAAATTTATGATAACCTAATCATGAATTAAGTGCACTTTTAATCGTGGTTGGAAATTAAAATTATGTAATAAGTTGGTGTAGTGCGTGTTCCATGCTTACCCCTAACTAATTAAGAGATGGTAAGTTTTTTATTTAATTTTAGTAGTTATATATAGGGATAACTTATTAAAAAAATTCTAACTTTTCTCAAACCTAAACAATACTAGCTAGTGGGATATATAATAAATATGTAGGGGTGGCAATTCGGATCCGGATCCGGATTCGGTGGGGTCCACATAGATCCAAGTTCAATGCATTTCCGATCCATTCTTTTGAACATGATTCGAGTTCAATTTTGTTCAAATTCGATCAAACTTTATTTGTTAACTCGATCCGATTGAATTCTTAGATCGTGCATGTCGTATGCACTCACCACTTATGAGAAAATAATTACTCGTATGTCTATACATGCTTAATCAAGAAAATTATTCACATTTTCTTTCAAAAACTATATGTAGAAGTAGAAAGTTTGTGTAACAAAAATTGTTTCCGAGCATTCAAGTGCCACGGTCTGACGGTAAAGTAGTATTTCATTTGAACTGGTGAAATTCGAATTTTCAATATAACTGTATTAAAATATCCCGTTTGATGGAGTAGGATCTACACTCTCAAGACCTCACTCAAGAAACCCTACTCCTTTTAGACCGTTGAAAAGTACACCGGACGTTGGATCTTAAACCGGCGCCGGTGAAATAATGAACGGAAAATAATAAGTATGAGAGAGAGTTTGGAAGATAGTATAAAGTGTTCTTATTGATTGTAAATCGTGACCCTGATAGGGTCTTTACATTCATTTATATAGAGAGTTTCTAATTAGACATTTTCTAATTTAGAATCTCTTTATTCGAATTGTTTGTTCAATTACTCATCTTAATTTACATGTTTCCCTTATCTATTTAGGGAGAGTATCTCAGAGTCTTCTGCTTCTAAGTTCTAACGACTCTCGTTCAGTTCGCCACCTATCACTTCCTGATACACTTTTTATGAGGGCAGAGAAGTAGTGGTGAACTTTATCCATGCAAGCTATGTGTCAGCAAACTCTATATGTTAACCTCTTCATCGACGAACATCTGGCCCCACCTTGATTCTTGTCATTCATTAGACTTTTGGCCCAATAATCTTAATTTTGAGGGTCTGGCTCAAGCCTGCCAAACTGACCCTTCACCGTTCTTTAACCATTACACAAATTTGACCCAAATGAACCGGATTTGGATCCGAACCCGCAAACCCGAACCCGTTTCCATCCCAACTCGTAATGGTTGGTGGCAAAATTAGTTGGGAAAGGTCAGAAAAAGACAGCAAAATCAAGTTCTTTGGTGTGTGAAAATGCAAGTACAACACACTTATACACACGTTTTTAATGTAAAAAAATAAAAGAAGACCATCGCCTAAGTTATATATTTATTTTCGACGGGGGCCCACTTGTAAATGGGATTACGATATTAACCATTGATGAACATGTTAGGGAGGTAATGAAAAAATAATGAAATTTTTTGTTTGGCTATTTAAGGAGAGCCACAAAAAACGGTAGACCAGAAAATTTAATTTGAGAAAAAACGTTTTTATGTTGTAGTATTATTATTTATTAGAGACAAACACGTGGAAATTGATGGTTGGACAATTGAGTTTTTCTTTGACTGCCAAAATTGGGCACTACAAATAGAATTCAATGAAAGGCTGTCTATAGAGTATATATTGGGCAATAAGGAAATTCGAATTTATTTGTCTATATTACTAGTTGTCCCGACATAATATTTTTTTAATAGGGAAAATATATTCCAATTAATTTATCTAATATTGTTGGGGTTAAAATAACAATATGCGTAAATAATTAAAAAAAAATTGCACATACTTGTTTGACGAAAATAATACGAAATATAAAAAAACCAGAAGGAATTGAATGAAGGTTGCAATTGCAATGTACTTATGACAATATTTTCAGATTATCCAGAGTGCAACAGTCTTTCCAGATTATCTCTCAAAATACAATAGTCGGTTGTCGAATATTTGCACTAATATCAGACCCACAATGAACTTAGAACAATGAATGTAATTTTTCTCATAACCAAACTAATTAGACTTGGGCCATTTAATTAATATATTATATGTGTTGAACTTCTTTAATTATTTATTTAATTTGAGCGAAATAATTAATTAATTATTAAAATCCTAATGATTATTCTAATGAAATGGTCACAAAATTAATCTTTTTCACTTCCAAAATTCATTTTTTTAATTTTTTGTTTCCAATTAGTTATAATGATACTTAAAAAAAAAAAAAGAATAATTCTAATGAGCTTGTAAAATCACCCAGAAAGCGACAAAAAATATATTTCACGCCCAGTGGGACTCGAACCCACAATCGCTTGATTAGAAGTCAAGCGCCTTATCCATTAGGCCATGGGCGCTTCTTGTTAATGTGAGGAAGAGAACAGTATATATCCTATACTATATTTGGAATCTTAGATATTTTTAATTAGAATTCTAGAAATAAATTTATTTCCAGCAAGGAAAAAGAAATAAAGAAAAACTGCAATAGAAATAAATATGTGCATACCTTTTGGTGGAATTTGTACACTCGGAATTTTAATTAGAATTTGAAAATATTGGGCTTTCCATATTAAAAGAATTAGGACATGGGCCGGACCACCATTACCATACTTATGTAGAGTTAATTGCAAAACTCAGTTTTACAATGTTTTTTATTAGCATAAATAGTTTTTGCAGCCCTAGGTTAATTAATTTATTTATTTATAAATATTTTACTAGATACCATAGTTTTGAAACTCAATGTGTTTTGGAAAATTCAAGTTTTTATTGTGTTTAACGAGATCGGATTTTTTTCTTGGTATTTCATTGAGTTAGAAAGTCAATTCAAAAGTCTACAACTATGGTGTTCCGAGTTTTCCCAAATTCATACAAAAAGATAGTCAAAATTACGCCCAGAGTAGAATTATAGTGCATAGGGAAATTTTCATTCATTTATGCAAAACTCTCTCATTCAACATTTAATGTAGCTGATTCAAATTGAATTAAAAAGGTAACTCAAATGACTACATATTTAGTTGGAGGCTGATTTACTAATCTATGTTCAACCTTAGAAACGGCCCAATAAAGATGGACTAGGCCGAAGCCCTGCGAGGCCCCAAAGCAAAGAGGAGTACCTAGGCCCGAGTAATTCGCTTCTTATTCTATAGCGAAACACTTTGTTAGTTTCACTAAAGAATAGGGGGAGTAGAAAATGGGGGTTGATTTGCTAATATATGTTTAACCCTCGGAACGGCCCAGTAAAGATTGATAAAAAAAATGATCTTCTCTCTCGTATACTATAAGGCTCGTGAGAAAACCCTATTAGGGTTACATTAACAAAAAGATTTCAATAAATAACATTGAATACTCTCTCCCAAGCTCTCTCTTATATTTACTATTTTCCTTTCGTCATTTTCACCACCGCCGACATAAGATCCGATGTATGGTGTACTTTCCAACGGTCTAAAAGAAGTAGGGCTTAGAGTGAGGTTTTGAGGGCGTAGATCCTACGCCATCAGCTATGATCGATTCAAGTACTTATGAAATTATTTCGAACTAATCCATTAGAAATGAAATTTCACCAGTTTTCACATAATATGATTTTTAAACTAAATAATCGCACATAAGTGTTAATTAAATTTATGCCAACTAAATATATGCTAGATTAGCGGAATTTAAATTAGGGTAAACTTCATTTTGCCTACCTGAACTATACCCAACGTATAAAACACCCCCCTGAACTTCGAAATGAACCAAAACAGCCCCTCAGTTAAAAATCCGTCCATTTTGCTGATGTGGCGTGTTGATTTTTTTAAAGTATTACATTTATTCCAGCTGTTCTATTTTTTGGACAATTTTACCCCTCTATTGAATATATATGTTTGTGAGTAAACTGCAAAAAGGAAAAACAATAAAGGCTTAATTGCAATTATATTAAATTTCTTAAAACTTTAATTTGGGACTTGATTGCAATTTCACACCAAAAAAAATTCATGAATTACCTCTACCACCACCACACCTCTTCCTCCGCCTGAATAAATTAAAAAAAAAATCTCTGATTTTATTGTCCACCAAAATTCACGTCGTCCCATCATCAATTCGAAATCTACTTCGATGAAATTTAACAGAAAGAAAATCTTTTATTTTGGTGAGTAATCTGAAATGGGCATCTCTGAGGAGGATGGCTTCGAATTGTGGGATGAGGTTTGGTTGGCGGCTGCGTTTCTTCTTGAATTTCTTGGAGATTTTGGTGTGGAGAAAAGAGGTTCACACAGGGGGTGGAAAGACCACGACGGTAGTGGTGGTGGTGAAACAAAGGTAGCGCCACCGTGGATTTGATGATAATTTGACCCGTTTGTGGAGACGATTGTGATTTGTGAGGTAGATGAAGTACGATTCAAATCTGAAAATGGTTGGAGTTAATTAGGATTTCATATGATTCATATAGAGAGAGAGAGAAGTGATTGATGAAAAGGATGAATTTTTTTATGATAAAATTCTGGGAATTGCTTTTATCGGAAGAACAGAGAGGGAAAAAAAGAAAGAAAAAGAGAAAAGAGGGAGAAGAAAGGAGGAAGAAGAAGATGGTAAGGGCAAATATGTAAAACCACTTCAAAACTAACGGTTTTACTCTAGAATTAACGGTGTTACATTTTTTAGCACTTTTTAACGTTGACCGAGAAATGGGAGGGGTTGTTTCGGGTAGGTATTTTGAACTTTACCCTTTAAATTATTAGAGACGCGAGATGTTACATTGTAACAATTGTTGATGATCATTCTACACATGGATTGATTTTATTCATCAAAAGTTTGATGCATCCAGAATTATTCCCCAATTTTTTGCTCAACTTGGTGTCACTTGTCAGTTTTTACGTGTGCAAACTCCACAACAAAACTCATTTGTGCAGAGGAAACATCAACACTTTTAAATGTAGGAAGAGCCCTTTATTTTCACTTTTCCGTCAAAATTGACTACTGCCTTCTTCTTGACAAAATGTGTTTCTACCAAGAGCTAGACTCTGTTTATTACTTATCTAACAGACAACTGGTTTTTGTGTCTTCCTTGGATATTTAATTTCTTAGTGTCTTGGAAGGCAAATAAACATGTCAACAATCTCAGGATCCTCCGCTGAAACTGAATATCGTGCAATGACCTCCGATCCTTTGCTAGTGAGCTGATTTGGATCCAACAACTTCTCGATCTTCAACATGATGTCAGCAACTCCATATTTCTCTTCTGTGGCAACCAAGCGGTCATTCACATCGCCAACAACCCAATGTTTCACTAGAGAACCAAGCATATATAGAAATCCACTGCCATTTCATTCGTGATCAAGTCTGTAACTAGTGGCGGATCTACTTGATTTTCGGAATTTATATATAGATATATAAACTTAAATGTGAAAAACATTCTTTAGTTATGTTGTAGATCAAGTGGTAGAAAGTCTAATTTGCGCATCAGCATATCCAAGTTTGACCCTTGTTTAGCACTAAATATTTTTTACTAATTTTTTTGGCATAATTCGAAAATGCAAGGATTGTATTGAAAAATGCGAAAATCTACCACTCATTTGATATTTTTACCTTTTTTTTTTCTCTAAATCTTTCCAATATTCTTATAAAATTTAGAATTTTTTTTTAGCTTTTATTTTGTTTACATATTTGTATTGTCTTACGTGTATAAAACGCCGTCAACTTTCGGTCCACTATTTTTATTAAATATATTTATGTTTTTTTGCTATATTCAATTCCGAATATCCTTGCCAAAAGTCCTGGATTCTTCACTATCTGTACGAATCGTTCCGACCAACAACCGGCAGACATGTTATTAAAATGTCGTTTCGTATGAAATTCAATAAAATATTGTTCAAATATGTATGGCTTAAATATACACTTAATATCAACACATTAATCTCTTTTTGTCAAACCAATTAAATTCTAACACGTGTCAGCCTCCAAGTTCCAGCTACTGTTGACATTAGCACATGCTGCACCGCCCTCGTTGCACACACCACTAATGGCCCATTATTTAATCTTTTTAATAAAGTTTAAAAATTATTTTTTGTTTATCCAAATATATAAAGTCGGCGCATGTTAGCACCTACCACTAAGGTAGTGGGGGATTGACTAATGGAGATCATATTAAAAATATCTTTAATCCTAATTGGTTACCGGTCGTTTTCTATTCCCCTTTTATAAACACACATGGCGGGAACATATAGGTATAGGGGCCATATCTATATAATATATATTCAGGTAACAATTTAACAAATTTACCCACATTTTAAGAATATTTATCCAATTTAACGTATTTTAATAATATTTTATTTAGTCGATTTAACGCATGCTAAAACGCACATATTTAGAGGTGAAAGTCGGAACTGAATTTCCAATTTTCGCCCGTTACAATTCGACAAGGTTTCAATTTTGGAACAATTTTTTTTAATTCTAATTACCAAATTTCCGATTTCAGACATTTTTCAAATTTTTGGGAATGGAATTGGAACTGTAGAAAAACTATTTGGGATTTCCGATTTTCAATCTGATTAAATTTTCAAAATTAATACCGAAAATTGCGATTTTTTTTTACTGAAAAATACACCAATAGTATATATATATATATATATATTAATTACTTAGTGTAAATATTATCATATTTTTTTCCAGTGCAAATGGAATCATTGTAAAACTAAAATTACTCATACGACAATTTAGAAATTTGCTGGTCTAAAATATTAGAATTTGATCGTATAAGTAATTTTAGTTTTATGATTTTACGAAAGTAGTTCTCATTTTCTAAAATTTATGCCAAGAACCTTGCAAAATAAATACAAGTTCTAATTACAATATGCCATATAGATTTGGGTGAATCTAAAAAAAATGAATTGAATTTACAAAATATTTAGTCAAATCATAAATAAATAAATAAAACCCGACCACGTGGACACGTGAACAAGTTTGTAGACGTACGCAAGATGAGTAATAATATAAACACAGTCGGTTGCGCCACCACCTCATCCCCCACCGCCGCCGCTTCATCTCTATTATTATTTGGATGTTGACTTTGACTCCGATCCCAACTATATTAGATTCTACTATTTATTGTCTAAATTCCATGATTGCCTTTTCCAACGTTGTTCATACGAAAAAAATAAATAAATAAAATAAAATAAAATGAGTTCAAACGTGCTCCACAATCCAATTCACCTCTCAACAACAAGAACCCATCCCCAATTTCGCTTGAAAAAACCGGGAAGAATTAGAGCCGCCGGAGAAAGTTCATCGAGGGCGGCGCCGCCGCCGCGGGTGCTAGTGGCGGGCGGCGGAATAGGGGGTTTGGTACTGGCGCTGGCGGCGAAGAGGAAAGGGTTGGATGTGGTGGTGTTTGAGAAGAATATGAGCGCCGTCAGAGGGGAGGGGCAGTATAGGGGGCCTATTCAAATACAGAGCAACGCTCTGGCGGCGTTGGAAGCCATTGATATGGATGTGGCGGAGGAGGTTATCGCCGCCGGTTGCATCACCGGTAACCGCCTCAATGGCCTTGTTGATGGCCTTTCTGGTTCTTGGTTAGTGTTTTTTTTTTCTTTTTTTTTTTGTATATAGAAATATTTGAATTATATTATGTCCCATTATTTAATTAATTAATTAATCAATAATTCAATATATCTAAATAAATAATTTGCCAACTTGGCCACTAGTTAGTGAGTTAGTAGAGTGTGTTTTGACTAAAAAAACATTAATTTAAGTCGATTTTTCACATATAAAAAATGTCTAGTGCAGTTTACGTCTTTCGTTTCGCGACTGCTGATTTTGAGACAAATTGATTGTGCAAATAATTTCATATTGATTTTTTGTTCTTAATTATTATGAATCAATTTTCGAAATGTGGATGGAAAAATTGATGGAGTTTGTATGATTAGCAATATAATATAAAATCAATGTGTGTAACTATTTATTACTAGCCTAAATTAAAATTCTAAATTAATAAATATGGGTAAAATTCGTTTTGTGTAAAACGGTGTAAGTTGATGAATCAGGTATGTGAAGTTTGATACATTCACTCCTGCAGCTGAACGGGGCCTACCCGTTACTAGAGTCATTAGTCGAATGACTTTGCAACAAATTCTTGCTCGAGCAGTCGGCTCCGATATAATTCTCAACGAGAGCAATGTCGTTGACTTTGTGGACAACGGTCAAAAGGTAGTCTCGATTTTTTCACTAATTTTAATTACATTCTTAAAAAATATATTTTTGATTTATACTAGGAAATTTATAATTTCTTTTTGTAAGTTTAGGTTATTGCGAAACTTGATAATGGCAAGTGTTACGAGGGTGATGTTCTTGTTGGTGCCGACGGGATATGGTCTAAGGTAATTTCTTACAATTTTTGAAAAAAAAGAATTAATTTTTATTTGGCTTAATTAAAATTGATTAGTTAATCCAATATAGGTACGGACGAATTTGTTTGGACCAACTGAAGCCGAATACTCGGGCTACACTTGTTACACTGGGATTGCAGATTTTATTCCGGCTGATATAGCGACAGTTGGGTATGTTATTTTGTATTGTATTTTTATTGCATCTAATTTTATCGATAAATTATATTGTTTCCGAGATAATTTAAACGGGTTAATCATATTAATAGTTTATCGAATTATTTCACAGGTACCGTGTGTTTTTAGGCAGCAAGCAGTACTTTGTTTCTTCCGATGTGGGCGGAGGAAAAATGCAGTGGTATGCTTTCCACAAAGAATCGCCCGGTGGAGTCGATATTCCCTACGGTAATCTTTCTTTTTCTTTTTCTTTTTTTTTTCCGGAGAATTTTTTACGTAAATTCTTTATTTAATTTTTTATTTTTAATTTTAGGTAAAAAGGAGAGGCTACTTGAATTATTTGAGGGTTGGTGTGATAATGTTATAGAACTATTAACTGCGACCGATGAGGATGCAATTCTTAGACGTGATATATATGATCGAAATCCGACTTTTACGTGGGGGAAGGGGCGTGTGACGTTACTTGGTGATTCCGTACACGCTATGCAACCAAATTTAGGACAAGGCGGATGTATGGCAATTGAGGTCGATTTTATTATTTTTTATAATTTATAATTTTAAAATAATTAAAAAAAAAAGTAATTTTTCTCGAGTTTATGATCATCTATATCTCTATCAAGAAATAATTTTTATTTATGAAATGCTGCATCTTTAACCTATTCTCTATCAAGAAAACGTATTACTCTTAAGGCCCTGTTTGGATGGGAAGATATGTCGTGATTAAATTAAGTAATTGGGACTTATTTAAATTAGTTACTTGGTTAAATTAAACGAGACGTAATTTAAATTAACATAACGTTATATTTTCATGGTCACAGGATGGACATCAGCTAGCGGAGGAGCTCGATAAAGCATGGAAGCAAAGTTTTGAGTCACAAAGTGCAGTCGACATAGTTTCTTCTTTAAAGAGGTAAAACAAAATTAGTTTATTTAGTGTCTCGAAATTTTGGTTAAAAAAAAAAACAAAAAAGAAAACTCGTCGTTTCGATTTTTTTGTGTTTTCTACAGATATGAAGATGCTCGGAAAGTACGAGTTGCAATTATCCATGGATCAGCTAGAATGGCTGCATATATGGCTAGTACTTACAAAGGGTATCTTGGAGTTGGACTCGGTCCTTTGTCGGTACGAACTTTGAAGACAATTATTTGATTAAAAACATGAAAAATTAAGTTTCCGTGCAGAAAAAATTACTGCGTAACGGGATTTTTTTTTTTTTTTTTAATTTTATATTTTGTAGTTCATAACGAAGTACAGAATACCGCACCCTGGAAGAATTGCAGGCGGAATAATGCTCGAAATTGCTATGCCATCAATGCTAAGTTGGGTTCTTGGTGGTAATCGGTGAGAATCGAAGTCCCTTCTTTTACCAATGTTTTTTTATTACATGTTAATAATTTTCTAGTTCCGTGATTTTAATTTTAATTTTTTTGATAATTCGTTCGATGAATTCATCTCTCATTTTTATTTCATTTAAAATACTAGTATTAAATAATTGTTTAGAATTATTTATTTCGTAGGTAAAAATGTAGACCGATTTTTAGATAGTTTTAATAAGGTGTAATAATAATTTCCCTAAAGTGGTTTTGATAACGTGACATATTGCATACCGTTGCAGTTCAAAACTCGAAGGAAGAGCACCCCATTGCAGGATTTCCGACAAAGTACGTTTACCATATCAATACTTTAATGTTAACACAATTTTTTTATTTTATTCGACGGTTTCGAAATCTCAATAATTCCAAAAAACTTTCTTAATGTTATTATTGTTATTTTCTACGCCTCCTTTGTATAAAAAGATAAATATTTAACCATTTGTGAAGGCCAGCGATCAATTACTAACATGTATTAGAGACGATTATGCTCTAGGGCGAGCCGTTTTTCGTCATAGACCGAAGTAGCGAACTTGGCACTTGGATCACATAATTAAGGTAAGAATATTCACCTCCTTTTTTAATTCCTTTTTTGATCCTTCGAGGCACTCTAAAATTAGATAAATAATAATTATTAATAACAACATGGTTAAAAAATAGTTAATGTAACGAAAAATATGTAATGCAAGAAAATTAAAACCCAAAATTGGTGAAGAAATTAGAATTATTAGATAATTGATGTATATCCGCATTCCGGAAATGGCTTTCTTGTGCTAAATAGTGACTTGTAAAAAAAGAAACAGAGACGAAAAACTATTATTTATTTAGTTATTTATTTATTAATATTAGCAACCAACCCTATCATTTATTTTATTTAGCTCGCAGCCTCCGAAATGGTTAGTTTTTTCATATTCTTGTTTTTTTTATTTGTAAATATGGAATGCAGGCAAAGATTTTGTATGAAGACGATGAAAATTCCGCATAAGAGGCCAACAAATTAAAGAATGACGAGAGTGGAGTTTTCAGGCCATATATTTAGTTGAAACTTGTACATAATTTATACGTAGCAGTTGAGTTCGGTGACGAGTGTAACATTAGTTTAATGGTTCAATTTTCTTTGGATTTGGATACCGCAGGTCGTTTACAAGCTCAATTTTATACGCAAACGAGTGCTTCTGCATTTTATTTAGTTTGGAGGGTTATAAGTGAATATGAAATTAATAGTGTTTTATATTTATGTTTGAATTTGCACGAGGAAGAAATTGTTTCGGGTTTTTGAGTTCTCGAATTTCGGGTTTCTGGGTTTCGGAAGAAAAAATCATTTTCAGTATGTCCTTTAATATTTAATAGAATAAAATTTGAACATGGAATTACAGCCCAAAATAAAAATAAAAAAATAATAAAAAATTCCCAGCAGTGCTGACATGCAATGAACATTTCATATTTAAAGATAACTCCTGAAAGTAGTCCAAGAAAATTAATAATTTTCCAACTTGATGGTAATTAAGCCGGCTAATGCTTATGCTATTCATAATATTGTTAACTTGATTCTTGATTTTATGGTATTTTTTTTAATACATATTTTTTATTAATAAAAGAAGGATTGTGACGAAATTCCAGAAAACTCCAAGGACAATTTTTCCGGCCATTCAGTTTGAATGTAACTGTTATACATATTTTATTTAATATTTTGTAATTAATATATATATATATATTTAGATCATTTTTCTAATTTTTTGCAAGTCGTTTGTCAACCCAATTCCTCTCAATTTTTGAAATATTGTGGTTAGAATATAATTGCGGGAATAATAAAATTATTCGAAAAATTGTATATAAGAATTTTATTTATGCATTTGTATTAAAATTGTATCCCTATCCTCTTCTATGTACATTTCCTACTTTTTCGCGTCGTTTTTCGGTGACTTTCTTTTGACGTTCGTCGCCGTATACGTGATGAGCAACATAACCTTCTAGATTCCGTGAAATGTCATTTACTTTGTACTCGTTTTGTGTAAAAATACAGTTTCTGATGTACCACAATCTGACATTTACAAGGCAAAAAACACATCTTACAATAATTTTGTTTCAAAATGTGGAATTCGAATTTGGTCAAATGGATACAAACTGGAGAATATTCGACATAATATAGAAGATTCCACTAAATTTGACACCACCAGTGATGGTCGTATAATAAAATTCATAGTTGATGAATTATTGTGATTATTTAAACATAAGGGATTTTTCCGTAATTTGATCTTACCTAAAAAAGGTGGCCGTAATTTACCCAAGAAAATATAATACAAAATAAATTGAAATGTACTAATCAAAGATGACAACGATTGGGGCTCTTTGACATAACCCCCTCATTACTTTTTTTAATGGGGATAGGCCCAAAATATTTTAGACCATTTGAGAAAAGCCCATGTTCCAATTTCAGCCATTCTGTTTCCAGCTTTACCCCGCCCGCCACCTCATGACTGGGCCACGCGCTCCGCGAATTATTATTTTTTTTTCCGTTTTTTTAATCGACTATGAAGCATAGTCGATTAGTCTTAAATCGACTATGCTTCATAGTCGATTAAGGAAATTCTTTATTTTTTAACTTTTTTTTTGTTTCTAATTTTTTTTTAAATTTTTTTTTTAATTTTTTCTCTATTAGGTTTATTAATGGATAGTCGATTAAAATTTAACTATTAAAAATAACAAATCACAATTACAAAAAAAATACAAAATCAATTATATTTAAAAAAAAATACAAACATTGTAATTGATTTATACATTGGAATCAATAAACAAAAAATCAAAAAAAAAAAAATTAACAACTAGAGTCGGTTAACCTTAATCGACTACTGAACATAGTCGATTAAGCCTTAATCGACTATGTTCAATAGTCGATTAAACCACGTAGTCGATTAAGGGTCCTGCCTGCGCGAATTTTTTTTTCTGCGCCGTTTTCCGCCACAATCCACCAAAAAACCCTAGATCTGTTCTTCATCGTCACCACATCGTCGCCATACCACAGCATCACCACCCCACTTCCATATTCTAACTGTTTTTACACCAAAAAACCCTAATTGCTTATGGGCCTTGATTTACTCCCATCAGAATCCAACTCTCCTTCGAAACCAATCCCTAACAATGACGTGTGCGTCGGGATTGGCGGCGGCGGGAAGCTGGGCAGCGAGTTCCCGAGCGGAGACGGCGGTTTGGAGTGCTGCTGGGAACACCGCCGCCATGGCCAGTTAGGTGGCGAATACAAAAACATCTTCCTTTGACCGATAATCCATGGCGGAGGTAATTGCCAAGAGAAGTGAGAAGAGAGAAGACGAGAAGAGGGAAGACGAGAAGAAGAAGAGAGAATGGCAGATTCGAGAAGATGAGAAGACGAGAAAAAAAAGAGAGAACGGCAAATGGTTAGGGATAATAAGGGTGGTTTGGGAATTATTAAATAATATTTGGGTAGGATATTAGGTAAGTGGGTTTTCTTTAATTATTTTTGGGAGGGGGTGTTTTCTTAACTCATTTACCTAGATGAGGGGTCTTGCTAATTATTCCTTTTATATTTAGTAGTCTTTGATATTAAGCCCCTATTAAGCTGCCACGTGTCAATCGGTACGACCCAAGGATGATAATACGACGATGCCGTTTGTTGCTTAGCTGGACCCCACGTGCCAGCGGTCCTTATGGTCGTGGACTTGCTCCACGTCATTTTTCAGTTTTTCACAGGTCGCACGTGCACCACCTGGTTCAGTACGAAATATTATTTGAATAATAAATAAAACAAAATTAGCTGTATTTATGTTGAATCCATGTTGGATTTCTTTCTATTTGAAATCAGGGACAGCTAATTTTTGTTCACATAAACTCAACTTCTTTGTTAATTGGACAAAATAAAATTTATATAATGAACCATACCCTATTCATTGAATTATAATACTCTTCTTAACCTTCATCTAAAATTTTGACACTTGGCATCGTTTGAATAAACAGTTGAGAAATATTTTATTCGATAAGTTGCCTCTTGCTTTAAGAGCAACTCCAATGGAGATACATCAAAAT
>NW_012193108.1:458633-472068 GCF_000504015.1 Erythranthe guttata
AAAAAATGTAGAGCAACTTTAATGGAGGAATTAAGAGCAACTCCAATGGAGGCATTAAATGAGGTATTAAACTAAAAAACTACCATTTTGATGCTCTAAAATTAAAAAATCCTCCTCCAATGGAGGCATTAAATGGAGAATTATTTTGGTACTCAACCACCCGGAGGTGCAAAAATAATCCCTGGAAAATAAGGTATCAAAAATATAACCACCCAATTAACCTATCACTATTTGACACGTGGCATTTAAAAATATAATTATTCATATATTTAAAATTTGATAATCTATTTGATACTTGTGGTTGGAGTGAATTTTTTTCCAAAAAGTATCAAAATATTATATCAAGTATCAAATGAATAGTTAATGCTCCATTTTGATATCTCCCCTTGGAGTTGCTCTAAATGGGGTATCAAACTAAAAAACTACCATTTTGATGCTCCAAAATTTAAAAATCCTCCTCCAATGGAGGCATTAAAGGGAGAACTATTTTGATATTCAACCACCCCGAGGTGCAAAAATACTCCCTGGAAAATGAGGTATCAAAAATGTAACCACTCTATTAACCTATCACAATTTGCCACGTGACATTTAATAATATAATTATTCATATATTTAAAATTTGATAATCTATTTGATACTTGTGGTTGGAGTGGATTTTTTTTCTAGAAGTATCAAAGTATTATATCAAGTATCAAATGAATGTTTAATGCTCCATTTTGATGTCTCTCCACTGGAGTTGCTCTTAGTGCCTTATTTTCAAAATTCATTTTTAAAGTGGTTAGATAATGAATTTATAATTTATTTTTACTTATTATAAAATTATAAATAAAAATGTTGGATAAATATACTTTTCAAAACACATCTAAAAAACTATCCGAAATTATTTTTTGAATTTTTATGTTTAAAGATCATTTTTTAACAAATTACCTAACACTTCGAAATAGCATATAAGCTCTTAAACACTTACTTTGCGCGCGCGCACACACACACACACACACACACACACACACACACACACACACACACACACACACATATATAATATGTATTTTTATCTAGAGAATATTTATGACTTATATTTTGATTTAGTACTATCTGATGGGGGAGGATTTGGCAACGGGTCTAACTCCTGTATTTGTACAGTACCACTATTATATGATACGGTAGTGGTATTGTATTTTCAATACCATGGTAATAATACCGTATTTAATTAATATATTGTTCTTTTATATTAGATAATAATTATAAAAATTACTACATAAAATAAATAAGTCAAAACTTACAAAGTTAAAATACAATTCATAAAAAAATGTTTATGAGATAACATTGAAGTTTAGTGCAACAAAAAGTGTAATCTTGTTTGATTGAAATGAAAAATTCATGGCTCTTTTAGTCTTATTTTTTAAGTTCTGGCTAAATCAATAAAGTTGAAGTTCGATAAATATTGAGGGAGTTTTGAGAAATTAAATAAGATCATATTATATAGCCAATTTTCTTGGTTAAAGTGTTAGAACTTTTATAGTGCTTTCATAGAGGGTCTTATTATAATTTATATAATTCAAAGTGTAACAATTGAAAATTAATAATAAAGTACCACGTACCGATATACAGTACTGAAAGTAACGATATACCGTATAATGGTATACCACAATTGTTGGTTTCGAGTTTTTCAATATCATATAATTAATAGGTACACGGTATTGATTAAATATTCGGCAACCATACCGAAACAACCCCAAAATCTATATAATCGGTAAGATATACAGGGGGCATGGGAGAAAAATCACACACAAAGAAGATATAATTGTATAATGAAAAAATACATTTTCTCTAATTGAAGTCTAATCACTACAAATTACACGTATATACTTAATTACTTTTTTTTCTTCAGATTAAAAAAATAATATACATTTTCTCTATTTTTGTAAATCGATTTTTTTTTTTTTTTTTTTAATATTTCAATACAATGTATTATTTTATTCCTTTTGTTTTCAGTACAAGATTCTTCTTTTCTTTTTCAGCGTAAACCTTTTCCGATTTCCTAAATCAAACCCTCAGCTTTTGTACCCAAATGCGGCAAAAAAAGCAAACACGAGGTTTCGATTATCTGAAAAGAATAAAACAAAAGCGAAAAAGAATCTAAAATGACGCCCGGTTCACCGACTCAGCCAGTTTCCCAAGTCTCTCCACTAACTCCGGCGACTAGGGGTGGGTTTTTTTTACCAAATTGCCCTACCAACCCGATGCCCTACCGTACCGTGCCGATTCTCTACCGAAAAATCTCTACCGAATTATTACCGTACCCTACCGAAATGTTTTGGTAGGGCAACGGCACTTAACATTATTAAAATGGTAATGACCTACCGTACCGAAATATTATTAATAAATAAATTTTTATTTTAATAATTCAATTTATTATATATAATTGATGTTAAAAGTTTTTATGTTATAATTTTATTTAAGAAATACTTTACATTAGGTAAATTTAGAACATATATTTAGGACACTTATATTTTAAAAATTAGTTTTGTACATTTTAAACATGTATACCTTGAATTGCTTTGAAAAAAATATATTCAATTTAGACTTAAATAATAGATAATATAAATTGGTAATTACCATTACCATACCCTACCGTACCGAACTTTTGGTATACCGAAATCGGTATACCGAAGTTTTTGGTAGGGCAATGGTAATGGATTTCATAATACCGAAATTTCGGTATTGGTAGTGATTCGAGGGGTTTGGTACGGTTGCCCTACCAAACCCACCCCTACCGGCGACACCTTCTTAGCCGGTTTCTTTCCCTTCTCCCGCCGGAAATCAAACCCCAAAGCATCCGAAACCTCGTCGGAGCTCCACCCGGCTTTCCGCAGTGTATCCGAGAACCGATCCGCTTTCAACAGCAACGCGTCCATCAGCGATTGGTTATCGATCAACACCATTTCTCCGTCGTCGAAGAACCCGGACGCCGCCACGTCGACAATCTCCGCCACGTCGGATTCCGCCCACCCGCTCTCCCTCAGAACCGACCCGATTCGGCTGACGTAACCCTCGACCCACTCAGGCATCCCGGATCTCGGCAGTGCCGGATTCGAATTCGACTTCCTGCGGCGGCGATTCACGGCGGCGTCGCTCCAGAACTCCACCCACCGCGGAGCTCGGCCGCCGGTGATTGTATCTAAACTTCTCCTCGAGAAATCGGCCGACGGAAGCGGCAACCCGGTTGATTTTTCGCTGAAGGACCGCTGGAATTTCGGGTCGGATCCGCCGACGAAGAAGTCGGATAAATCGAACCCGCAGCAGAAAATTAAATTCTCGTCGACGTAGAAAATAGGGTTTCCGGCGAGACAAGGGTTACAAGGTAAGTAGCAGTGGTTGAAAACGGGTATCATAAGCGGGCCCCGTTTAAGAGCGTTTCGGGCTATTTTCAGGGCGGTTTCCGGGTCGGGTGGGCGCGGGCCCCACGCTTTGGACCACAGAGAATAACGAGCTATATGGAAAGAAATTGAAGCCAGGGGGAGGTCAATGGAGCCACGGAGGTGTAGCCGAGCCGATCCAGACGACCGCCAGTCGGGGAAACCGGCGCCGAGAGGCAAGCCGGCTGACAAGACGGCTTTCAGGTCCGGCGGGAAGGAGAACCCAAATTCCGCCTCGGCTAACGCGAACTCGGTCTCGGATAACCCGGTCTGGACCGGCGTACCTGAATTTTTTAAGTGGGAAACTACTCTGTCTGCGAGGGATGTAAAAGAGACGAGGCTGTTGCGCGGTGGGAGCGTGGCGGAGGGAACGGTGGCGGCGGCGGCGCGTGCGGAGAGACGGCGGAGACCGGCTGCATGGGCCTTGTTCAGACCGGTCATCCTCCGGTCCACGTCAACCATAATAGCTTTCGGGTTTTCTTTATTGCAGAAAAATGGTTTGATTTGGTTGTATGGAGATTTTAGAGAGAGAGAAAGAGACAATATATAGAGAGCAATTGAGTAGGGGCCCACTTTCAGACTTCAAGAGTAATCTTAATAAATAGGAATTAATGAGTAATGACAATGCCAGAGAAATGTAGTTAATTAATTATTAAGTTTTGAATTTTTAGTTTAATAGGAGATCCAAGATCGATTCAAATGTAATGTAAATTACACTTAATCCTCTATAAATTAATTAATACAGCCGGAATCCTGAGAAATTCTATTAGTTTAGCGAATTATTAAAATATCGAGTTAATAATTTAACACATTTTTACTGAGTCGGGTTCGGGAGAAACTATTATTTAACCGTATTTATTAATTTATTGAGTATTAATTTATTGAGGTTTTAATGTACTCTAAGTAGAAGCTACATAGGGGTTTGAATGGGGGCGTAGATTGGTTAGTCGGGATGGCAATGGAACAGGTACAGCAAAATCCATCCCGTATTCGATATAAATTTTTGCATTAATCTTTATACTCGTTTCTTGTGGTTGTCGGGGCGGATATTTCTTGCTATTTTCAGGGTACGGCAGGGCGGGTACCCATTGAGGGCGGTCAAATTACTATCCCTATTGGTTAAAGTGAAATTAGTTTAAAAAAATCAAGTAATTTAGATTTTTTGATTAGTTGTGTTGTTTTTAGTGAAAAAGGATTACGGATGGAGTTAAATACAGTGTTGCCTGGTAAGAGCCAGCCGGGATAATTCTGCCGAAGAGCTAGGATATTTTTTATTAAAAATAATAAAAGCCGGTCGACATATGTAATACCACAAATTTTTTTTTCAACACCTCCAACATAAAAATATTAATTTGCCTTTAAAATAATTTAAGACCAAATTAGAAATACAAAATATTAAAAATAAAAATAAAACCCTTTCCTTTGTGCAAGACCAAAATAAATACATAAACTCACAAACTCATCAATTATTTCACAACTTAAAAATTCCCTTCTTCTTATTCTCTTTCTTCTTCACAAAACCCACCAACAACCCTACACATCAAAATAATCAGATATACACCAACATTCACAATGAAATCAGAAAACAAGAAGATGATGGTTTATGAAGTATGTTTACCCGTTTATTTTAGCTTATGGGTCGTTTTTTTTTCGGAGAAAAAAAAAATCGCCGATACCAGAAATGGGTGTTTGTAGACCGATTTTTGTAACCTATTTTTGTTACAAAAATCGGTAACCACGTGCCGATTTTTTAAACAAAAATCAGAATACCGATTTTTTTGGACAATATCGGTGCTGGCGATTTATAAGAAATATTGAATGAGGGCATAATAGTTTTCTTTGGTCTTGATATAAGAAAATTAAGTTAATTTGTGGTCTTGAACTAATGAACCCTTTTATATGTACTGTTTGAACAAAGAAAAATTAGGTTTGCATAAATCCGCCGCCTTAGTAAAATCCTTAGTTATAGAACCATCTAGTATTTACTTAGTATTGACACATTTATTTATATGCTGCACGCACAGTGTATTTCACCCGATTTAACATAGAATAGACCGTAGTTACACATGGCATTAGATTAGATTCATTAAATTATGTTTTATTACTTGGAATTGGAAGATAAATAAACAAACGGTTAATTATTCAAACAAAGCACGTGAGGTTGTCACATGTCACATGTGGATATGACCTTAATATCATTCCTTTGATTAAGAAAAATATAAAATATATATATATATATATATATATATATATATATATATATATATATATATATATATATATGTTAATTGTGGTGACTTAAATTGTTAACCCACTACTTTATACTTTTCATTTAATTTTTTTAAGGGGCTTATATTTGAGTTCTTTTGCAATGCAATTTATAGTGAAGCAAGTTGGCAATGAGCATCTTAAAAAATGAATAAAGATTGGATTTGTGCCATTTGTGGAATCGAACACCAAGTCTTGAATTAATATTATGGATTGGTAATATATTTATTTAATAATTATTATTAGATCCTTGAGTACTATATATTAAAGGCTACTAACATGCCCTATTGACCAAAATCAAACTGTAATAGTGTGGCACACGGGATTCTTGTACGAGGTCCATTGCTTAAGCCTTGAATTAACCACAAGTAAATGATGATTTTTCTAGATTAAAATCAAATGGAACGGATCGTATATAGTTTTTTTGAAAATTTTCTAAATTTTTTCGCAAGTTAAAAATGAGTCCCAATTTCCGTTCCAAAAAAGCGGAACTTTTAAAATTTCAAGAATTGCATTAATTTATAAATTTTTTTTCAAATTCGGATATAATGAATTTTCATATAAAAGATTCAATTTTTTTTCGAATGTTTTCAACAAAATACAATAAAATTCAAAAGTGGGTTCAAGGAAATTCAATAAAATCACCCACAGGAACAACAAAGTGCACAACACATAGTTCTTGAAAAAAAATGCAACATAGTGTTTACTTGGTCCGTGGGTATTTATATATTTTCATATAAGATATATCTTAAATTCTATAATATAATTACACAATATATGATAAAATTACTCTTTTCTTTATGTATATCGGAAAACAATTGAAATATTCAAAACTAAAATTATATTGGAAATTGGAATTTCTGATAATTTTATATATGATATCAATTTTGTTCCAAAAAAAATTCGAAAAAAATCAGATGTTGGCATTTAGGAAATTGGAATGAATAAAGGGTTCCGAATGCGAATTTGAATCGGCGGGATACAAAAATGCCGTTCCGATTTCCACCCCCAAGCAAATACAGTAGAACCTCGATAAATTAATACCCGATAAATTAATAAGCTCGCTTAAATAATAAATTTTCCCGGTCCCGACTCGGGAACAACGTGCTAAATTAATAATTCGGTAAATTTATAAGATAATACACATTCGGAAATATTAAGAAGCCCCATATAATATATAAATTAATAATTCATAAAACAAATACTTAAATTACATGGTACAATACATATTTTGTAGATCTATGAAGGTTGGATAAAATATAATTTAATTGCCGTTATTTTGGGCCTCAAAGAAAGTTACTGGTCCAGTTACGGTAAACAATAAGCCCATTGGATAAGCAATTGCAAATATGACCGGTTTTGTATATGCTTTAAAAAAAAAGGCGGCGGATATATGCAATCCCATTATTTTATTAGTTCAAATCCACGTAAAGCAATTTATTAGTTCAAGTCCGTAAATTAATTTAATTTTAATACATCAAAACCATACCCCTATCATTAAATAATACCCAAATACAAACAAACTATATTTTTAATTTGTCCAAGACGAAAAAGAAATTAAAAAAAAACAAAAAAAAAAAATAAATAGAAAAAACTCATATATGCCGCCACTAGACCGCCGAGACAACGACCCAAATATATAATACCCAAATACAAACAAACTATATTTTTAATTTGTTCAAGACTAAAAAAAAATTAAAAAAAAACAAAAATATAAAAAAATACAGAAAAAACTCACAACTGCCGCCACCAGACCGCCGAGACACCGACCAGCGAGACTTCCACCGCGCCGACGATGACCAGCGACCCACCCACCGCACCACCTCCACCGCACCATCACCACCACCCCACCACCACCAACAAGTCATTTTTACTAAACTTTTGTTTGTCAATTCAAAAACATTAATCGAGCATCGATTCTTGATAAATATGCGTGGATGAACATTAATCTATGCTTACTTTTTGTTGGGTTGCAATGCGTTACCTGATTTTGGAAAAAAAATTGAGATTGAAATTGATTTTTGTGTGTTTTCGTTGTTGTCCCAAATCGGTTTATCCAGACCGATTTTTTACACGAAAATCGGCGTCACAATACCGATTTTTGTTAACCAAATTGGAGACACAACGCCGACTTTACAAATCAAAATCGGGCGTTGTAACGCCGATTTTTTATTTTTTTATTTTTTATGATTTATGTTTTTTATTTGGTTTTGAATTTCATTAAGGGTAAATTAGTATATTTATGTTGGAGGTCTTGAACTAATAAATGGGCTTGCATATATATCCGCCGTCTTAAAAAAAAAAAAAAAATTTCTTTCTCGAGATTTTAAGGCGGGAGAATCGACAGGTTAGACGGGTCGACCCGTTGTGTTAGATGGTCTCATGGTCATACCTGCCGGTTCTGATGGGGCTCCATATTTTTTAAATAACATAGGGGTATGTTAGTAGTAATATTAGTTTTGAAAGAATGGAAGTGGGTGATTCAAAATTTCAAAGATTTTGGCGGGGGATGGTACCAAGAGGCAGACGGCGTGGATATCGTGGCGGAAATTGTGCATGGCCAAATCGAAGGGAGGCACAAGTTTTCCGGGACATGAGATTGTTAACTTTGCAATATTGCTGACAGTGGCAAGTCAAGATCTAGTTACACGACATACTTAATTTTCCGGTGGTTCGAGAGCAGCGCTCCCGAGAAAAAAAAATAAAGATTTTTTTGACAAAACTAAAAGTTTTTTTGAAAATAGGAAAAGAAAAGAAAAAAAATTAGGACTTTTTTGCAATAATGTGAATTTTGAGTCGGCTAAATAAATATATAAAAATAATATAATGAAAATTTTAAGATTTTTTTACATTAATTTAGATTATGGGTAGGCTTAACAAAAAAATATTGGATGAACTAAATAAATATAGACATAATACACTGTAAAAAAAATTAATTGAGTCCACCCTTACCCAAGGATGGACTCGCCCCTGGTTGTTGGAAAAGCATCTTTGGAGAATACTTACGCCTCATGACTTACTTCTATCTAAAATTATTAAAGCACAATATTTTCCGCAAGGAAACATTTTTAGGGCAGCGAGCGGAGACGAGGCCTTCAACAACGTGGGTGTAATTTACTTGAAGCTAGACTTTCTGTTGGGCAATTCGACAAATGGTGGGAATTTTGCCAAAATATCATAATATGTTACTCGATTTTGATCATATTAGAGTCGAAATTTTAGAAAACTGCATGAGATAAGAGTTGCAGCCCTTCATGCAATCAACCAAAGATCGGTCAAAATGATGGCAATCCATTAATGTTTCTGAAAGGGACAACTGTCTGCAAGTAGTGAAGGCTCTCAAATTTGGTGATCTCTATTGTTCCTCGTCGTTTGGAGCTTACTACTTCTTTTGTTCATTGCAATTTTCCGTTCGTTAAGCGCTTGGGCAATGTTTTGTCCCACGAGATAGCTACTAATTTTGATTCTTGTTGTACTTAAGGCGTCAACCTTCCATCCTTTTCGAGTTTTCGACTAATTATGCGCAATAAATTACCTTTTCTCATTAGAAAAAGAAATAAGTGGATCAATTTTCTCTTGGAATCCAAATTTTAGATATTTTTTCAGACAATCTCCGTACACCACAACATTTCTTCTCCCTCTAACGAGATGGAATCTATATATAATATAAAAAGAGGATCTATGCCCTATATGAATGACATGTGGCAAATGTTGATGTCATTTGTTCAAATTACTTAGTTGGAACTCAATTGCTTATGTGTATTAGTCAATTGCTTAATTGGCATTTGTTATTTTGGTATATATTTAAGTTGTTTCCTATTTAACATTTGCACACTCATTTAAATTTTACCACATGTACATATTAATTCTTTCATAAATTTAATATTTTTATATTCTTCCATTTAATGTTAATTTCATGCATATATACCCATTTATATTTTTATATAATCCCATTTAATGTTTTATGAGTTATTTAATTACTCAACCTAATTTATATATTCTTTCTTTAATTTTATATGTAAAAAATTCGATAAATATTATTTTACTTAATTAATTTTCCAAAAATGTAATATTTTGATTGTTTTTTATTTACATTTGTAATTTAATGAATTATGTCAATAAATTTATTAATTTAAATATAAATGTGAATAATTTGTGAAATATTTAGTTATTTGAACAATTTATGAAATTCGTAGTGTGTTTGAATAATTTATGAAATTGCAGTGTATTTGAATAATTTGAAAAAATATAATAATTTTTTTTCTTTTAAACATTTTGTAATACCCGATAAAATTTGAATAAATTATATTTGAATACTTTATAAAATTTATATTTTTATCTTTACATTACAATTGAATGTTTAAAAAAAATTATTAATATAAACATAATATTTTTACAAATCTTTAATAATTCAAATGAATCTATCAATAAATTAATTTATCAAGATATATGAAAATGATTAAATATAGCTTATATCATTGATTAATATATATTATATCAATCATATTTTATCAAGTAATTAAAAGTCGATTGTTCCATAAATTTCGATATCATATTAATTTGCATTTATCCTTGGAAATATAGTATATTATAGACTTAGGTGTTTACAAATTCGAATTTAAATTAATATATTAATTTTAATATATTATGAAATTGTATTTTTTTATTTTGAAAATTAAAATTAAAAAATGTGTGTATATTTCATATATTTTGAACATTATCTAAAATTCGAATATGCATTTAATTTTATGATTGACTTTCTATATTTAATCGGATTTTTTTGCTTTCATTTAAAAATCCGGATTTTTTAATATTTGGTAAACTATGATTTAACAAATCAATTTTTATTTAAATTAAATAACTTTCCATTAAATGTGCAACATATTTTTGAAAGATTACATTTCATTATTCAAAAAATTCGTGTAATTAATTATATCAATAATTAAAAGATTTCTTCACCTAATTAAATCTGAATATTTAGTTAATTGCATAACTTATTTTTTACAATTAATATTTATTTCCTTATTAATATATTATTTACTTTTATATGTATCAAAAAATAAGTATAAATATCACTAAGTCCAACTCATTCTATCTCATTCATCACCTCCACAATTTCAATCATACATCTCTCTCTCTCTCTCCCCTCTTTTTTGTTAATTCATAAATTTCTTTTTGTAAATTGTTTGTGTAACATCGGATTTAGTTTATTCGATTCACGTAATTTTGTTGTATATTTTTGTATATTTTGAAATTCATTAGTATATAATATTCATATTTACATATATTGTATATTATTATGTGTTCGTTTGATTTTTTTTCCCCATAATTATGTTGATTTTATTGTTTTTAATATAGTTAGTTAATTGTTAAAAAAAATAATATATGTTTGCATACATCTCACATCACTCATTTAACTCATGGATATATTTTTCTATGTTTTTTATTTTTATTTACAGGGACAAAAACTAAAGTACAATGATCTTTCTTCCGCCGGTTGCATAAAGGGCATCATTCTGCAAGAATGATGTTAGTCGAGGAGCACATGTAACAATTAAATTATTATTTTTTAAATATGAGTTTATATATTTGTCTATAACAAGTGTATTAAATTTGTTTTTAATATATTTTTTTTAGATTTAGTGTTTTTTTCCTCCCGTGGTAGAACATCTTAAAATGCCTTGGAGTGCCTCTACAAAAGCTATGTACAAGAAAACAATGTGAAGAATTTGATTTAAGACAAAAAAACTTGAAAGTTTATTTATATGTACGAATATATAAGAATGCATTTGATTACTCTTTTTATTGATGTATTTATTATATAGAAAGAAATGCATTTGATTACTATGATTTCTTTTATTCTATTTGTCTTCATGTTTTACTATTTTTTTTCATTGATTTCCTTCTTGATAAAGAAATCAATTATTTTATTTAATAAAAAATGAATTTACTTTCATCCTTAAATAACTGAATTATTTTATTTTTGATAGAATAGATAAATTATTTTGTCGATTCCAATCAAAATTTAATTTTCGAGGATATTTCCAAAAATTTCTTTTCTGAAAATCACTATTATAATATCAATATTATTATATATTTTATATTTGAAGTGCCAAACAAATTGAATTTTCCGATTCGTGTTTATTCCTATGGTTGAACTTACTTTGTGCTTATTTTGATCCGAACCGTCCGATTTCCACCCTTATGTTTGAACTTACTTCCATCATTATTTTATTATTGATTTCATCAATTTTATATAATACTATAGGTATCTATTTATGATATTAATTTTTTTTTCATTGAAGTGTTTCTAAATATATATTTTTATTCAATAAGAAGAATCGCATTACATAATAACTCCTTTTTAATTTTCTATATATTGACACTTATTGTGTTATATGAGAATCCCTAATTTAAAAAGCATGTTCATTTGAATTTTGAATAGATTGGTTCTTATATACTAAAACCTCGATTTCTTTTGAAAAAACTAAAATTTTGATTTGACAATTTGCATCTTTATAAAAGTTCAACTAAAAAATAATTCGTGAGGCCATTCTTAATGATTTATTGTATTTCGATAGTGCAAAGTGCTATTAATTTTTTCAATGTAAGTTGTCAAAATATTATATTTAACGGGTGGAAAGTATATATATATATATATATATATATATATATATATATATATATATATATATATATATATATATATATATATATATTCGATGATTATTAGGTAGGTTTTGCAATATTTAAATGAAATGAATTACGATTTTATATAATTATTATTTAAATAAGTAAATAATTTATAATAGACTACATCATTACTATTACCATTACTATTACTAATACTAATACTAATACTAATACCAAGGTTGTAAAAAGTGGTAATCAGGTCGGAGGCGGTCAGGCACCGACTCACGATTAATCGGTGCAGCGGTGATTAATCGGTGATAAATCGGAAATTAATCGGTTTTCAAATTTAATATAATATATTTCTAGATATTATTTCTTCCTCATGTATATATATTTATTCTATAATAAAAATTTAATTATTATAATAATAATAATAATAAGATCGCGATACATATATATATATATATATATATATATATAAAAAGCAATTTTTTTGTTTATACATATACTCTCTACATATATAAATATATATATATATATATATATATATATATATATATATATATATATATATATATATATATATATATATATATATATATATATATATATATATATATATATATATATATATATATATATAAACCGATTTTTGATCAATTTTTGGTTGATTTTTGCCACTGAGTTTGACCCGCCTTAAAGGTTTTGACCGCCTCGGACCGCCTAGAGCCGTCTCACAGACAAAAAACCGAATTTTGAAATCGTTACACTAAAATCGTAAAGGTTTGGGATCGCCTCCACCTCGGAGACCGATTAATAGGCCGCCTCGGCCGATTTTTAGAGCACTGACTAATACTAATAGTATTACTATTACTGTTACTATTACTATTACTACTATATTACTATTACTTTTACTATTACTATTGGTATTTGTATTAGCACATTAGTATTAGTATTAGTAATATCATTAGCATTAACATATTAGGATTAGTCTTACTATTAGTATTAGGGTTTGGTTAAAATTAGTATCAAGACTATGATTAATATTAAGATTAAGATTTAGATTATAATTATTATGATTAGTATTAGTATCAGTATTAGTATTAATGTTAGTA
>NW_012193108.1:479974-499558 GCF_000504015.1 Erythranthe guttata
TTCCCAAAAGTAAAATTCTCCCACTAAATTGGAAGAAAAAAGGTATATAGCTCTTATTAGATATGAAAGTAGAAAATGAAATTTTAGAGGATATATATAATAAATTATATATTTCTTATTCGATATATGAAAATGTGCATCCTCCGCAGATAAGAAAGAATCCGGTAAAGAAAATAAAATTCCATTAGCCTCCCAAAGTTGTAATTTTGACCCGAAAGAATAAATTAAAAAGGTTCCTTTTAATTTCCAAGTGTTTAAATGGCTCATAAAATTCGGGTTCACATCCCCCCCCATTTTTTTTATTGAGTAAAGAAAAAAAAAATGGCGATAAGAGGTGGCGATAGGGCACGCGGCGCATCGAGCGATGGGAAGATCCAGACGACGGTGGAGGAGTTCAAGAAGTGGCTGATGAGTTTCGACTCGAACAAAGACGGTCGTCTCAGCCGAGACGAGCTCCGCGCGGCCATACGGAGCTCCGGCGCATGGTTCACCGCCAATAAGAGTGGACGTGGGATTATCGTAGCGGATGCCGATGGTAGCGGTTATATTGATGAAGATGAGATTGATGGTTTGCTTGATTTTGCTGAGACTTCTATGGGTTTCAAGTTTTACTGTTGATCTATCAAACTTTTTAGAAAATAAATAATAAATAATAAATTGCCATTAGTCTTAATTTATGTGGGTTTGTGTGTGTGAGTGTGTTTTTTTTAATTTGTATTTTATTTGGTTGTTGTTGATTTTAATAATAAGAATTAAGGAGTGTGCAACTCTTTAATATTGTGAAATGGAGGGTCTCTTTTTTATTGTGAATTATGACTTGGGAGAATAGGAGTACAATTAATATTAATATTAGGGTAATTGGAACTAATTTTGAAAAAAAAAATCATTTTTTTTCAAAAATGAAAAACTAATTTGAATTTTTTTCCTCAGAAAAGATTGGGAAAATCATAATCGAATTTTGGAAAGTTGAATGGAAGAAACTTTAGAAAATTGCAGTTGAACGTTGATGGAATTTTGAAATTCTAGTTTTACTCACGTATATTATAAAATAAATAACAATAATACTGATGTTATAAGTTATTAGCACATATTAAAAAAAACTAATAAATTTGCTCGGATTTTAATTTTTATGTAAAAATACACGATGTGTCAAAAATACCCATTTCATTCGTGTTTACATGGAGTGTGACTAAAATTAGACACGGACACGGGCCGGTTCGGGCCGGTTCATACCGGTTCAAGGTTCACTATTTCCGGAACCGGAACCGGCCCGTAATATGCACGGTTCGGCGGGCCGGGTCGGCCCGCCGGTTCGGGTTGGTTCCGGTTCGGCTCGGAAAATTTGAATTTTTTATTTTTTTAATTTTTTTTGAAATATTTGATGAATAAGTAAATTATAGGAAAACTTGGGGTGTGAGGGTATTTATAGGAAAAAATGGGGGGGGGGGGGGAATTCAAAAAAAAAGCAAATAACGGCCGGTTCACCCGGACCGGTTCGGGCGCTGTTATTTGCTTTTTTTTTTTTTGAAATTTTTTGAATTTTTTTTTTTTTTAAACCGGGGGAACCCTCGGGACCGCCCCGCGGTTCACGGTTCCCCATTTCATAAAACCGGGCCCCTCCCCGGGAAAAAGGGCCCCTTTACGGGCCCCGGGCCGGTTCACCGGTCAACGGGTTGGGCCGGGTCCTCACCCGCCGGTTCCGGGCCCAAAACCGGCCCATGAATGTGTCTAACTAAAATACCCATGCCATTAATTTTTACATAGAGTGTGACTAAAATATTCATGCCATTGGTTTAATTGTATGAAAAAATAATTAAGAATGATAGGAGGAAAAAAAAAAAAAATTGTATTTTGAATTCTAAAGTTGACAGATCATAATATAAAATAAGAAAACAAATTCCAAAGCAACAATTATTCGAATCGGAGATTAATTTCAATCCAAAACGATTTGAAGTATTGAAGATTCTGGAACTCAAAATTGAAATCGACGAAATACATAAAATCGACTTCAATATTCACCAAAATTTAGGTGCTTGGTCGATAATTACCCAACCAGACTCGTGTCCAGCCCTAGTATAAACTATAAAGTGTACCTTTTGGCGAAATAACAAAGTTGTACTCATAGATATCTAGTAGTCTTTCAATGAAAACAGAATTTCAAGAGTGCTCACAAAATTTACTTCAAAATTCGATTTTTTTGGTCATATAGAACTTAACTGTTATATTTATTAATCTTTTAACAATTATCAAGTAATTCTTGTACCAAAAGGATATAAAAAAGGGTTACCGGGCCATGGGGTGGTTACGGGCGGGTTTTGAAAAACCCAGACCCGGCCCGCTAGCAAAATTTTCCACCTTTTATTCGTCCCCTATAAAACCCATCCCGCCCCAGACTCGTAATTTTTTTTTATAATTTATTTAATTAATAAATCTCTAAAAATTAATATTTTATAATATAAAATACATGAAATTAATAAAAACATATAAACAAGTTGGATACATAACGAGTAAGGTGAAATAAGTTGAAATTTTTATAATGAGACAGGAATTACCCAGTAAATCTAGGGTGCAGCTGGATCTGAGATAGGTTAAATTGTCATCCCTACGATCTAAGCCAGGACACGTTGTCTAGATTTGTTTAAGTCCATCATTTATATGTATTTATAGTAAATGCAGTCGACTAATAAGTTCAAAAATAAAATATAATAAATATATAATAATATAATTAAAAAAAAAAAGTATGTGTGATAATTATTATTTGGTCAAAGATTGTATTTCAGGTTGAAAGGTGAAGAAAATGGCCAAAAAGAGTACACAATCCAAGAATGTTTTCCAGTTTGGAAGCAAAAAATGTGCAGCACAGAAACACTAAAAACTCACTCACTAGTGTGAAATGACAAATTGGCTTCATTCTCTCTCAGCCCACAAAATTTTTAAGTCCAAGTCCAAAAAATGACAGATAAAAAGATTCGCATCCTATCCAAGATTTTGTTTATCAAATTCCATATTATGACAAAAACCAATCACATCATTTGCATATCCCATGTGCTCACCAGATAAGTGCGTGTGAACGAGCTGAGCTCGTCTGTTTTGATAAGCTCGAACTCGTTCAAGCCCCAGTTCATTTTGAGTTTTTTTTTTAAACTATTATTTCTTATTATTAAAAAAATAGATTATAATTAAAAATTACAAAATAAACAATAAACTGTAATTATATATATAATTTTTTTTTAATATTTATATGATATTTCTATATTATTTTTATAATATTTTATATTATTATACATTACTTAAATAAATAAAAAATATAAGGTTTGCGACCCGGCTCGTGATCTCACGAACAACTAAAAAAGTTCGAGCTCAACTCATCAGAAAGCTTGAGTCAAGCTCGAACTTAAACTCGAAAAACTCAAGTCCAAGCTTTTCTCGAGTAGGTCTATCGAGCTTACGAGTCGGGTGAACTCGGTTAACACCTCTACATCAGAGCATGTGTAAAACAATTGAAACATGAAGTAGTAAAAATGGGAACCATATTTTGACACGTCATTTTTTGGGAAGTCAGTGCAATCTATAGCTAATGATAGGAAAGTGAAAAAGCAAAAAGAAAAAAATAATTATTAATTACCAAGTGAATTTCTGTAGTCAATACAGCCACGTGTCGGGATATTTATGTATGTATGTATGTATGTCTGTGTGTGTGTGTGTTTAAACTTTAAATGTGTGGCTGTGTTGACATCAAAATGTTGGTATTAAGTTACAAAGTAAATTGTTGATATCAGAATTAATAATAAATTTGGATTTTACTAATAGATTAAATAGGTAAATCAGAAAATAAATAATAAATTCTTTTTTTTTTTTTGTGTTAGCTATTTGGATCCAAATATAGCTAAATATATTAAGTTGCAAATGTTCAAAACCACCGACTTAAATTTCAAGTCAACAAACCATAAATCGAGCCTATAAAAATATGTCTCAAACACTTACAAGTCACAAACACCAAAAACACATAAAACAAGATATACTGTTATTTCTATGCTACACCTGCTAAAGACTACACTGTGTGAATTTTTAACGTTGATCTACACACACCAATGTGGGTATGTGTGTGCTTGTGTGTATATGAATGGTAAAGATATACCCGATGTAGCATAAAATAGACTCAATATATACTTCAAAAATATGCACCCAAAGCTCGAGCTCTTGCCACCACGAAATACTCAACCGCAGAGGTTATTCTTCATTTTCGTCGCGCACCAAATCCACAAGGGCGTAGAAATTCGCAAATCGATTTCATTGTATTCATACTTTCTCCTACAAATCTCGGAGTGAATCACGTCTTCAATTCAAGAAAAATTTCGGCCCTTGAATTAAATTTAGGGAAAGAATTAGAGTAATTATTCATAGATTGTAACCCATTTCTCTTGATTAATAATATTTATTTATCCCTATTTTTTTCTGTAATTTAATTTTGCAGACATTAAATTTGCGATGAACACTGCATAAATCCAACCATATATATCTAGTACATGACTCTCGAAAAACCCTAATCTCAAATAACTATTGAACAACACACACACACACACATATATATATATATATATATATATATATATATATATATATATATATATATATATATATATTTTGAATGGATTCACACCTAGAGTGGTAGATAGTTTAGAAAAGAAGCTGTACTTTTAGAAATCTTTTGAGTAAGCTTGTCTTCATAGTAAAACACAAATTTGTACTGACGAGCATTTTCTTTCTTATCACTAATAAATATTAAATAAATAAATAAAAAATAATTAAAAAAAAAACATATCTAAAGAAGATTGAATATGTCCAAGAAGAAAAAAGAAAAAAAGAAAATGCCACCTGAAAAAAAGTTCCAGCTTCTGCATACAAACATCTACTGCTACACTGAACTGCAACAGTTTGCTAGTGGGTCCCACATCAAATTTATTACACACACACACACACATACTAACACATACACAAATTTCCCACCATATATACTGCTTGCTGTTGTTTACTCTCCGAGAAAAAGCACACACACACCAAGTGTTCGACAAAATGCTCAACAAAAACAACTCAGAAAACAAAGGCAACTTTGTTGCTAATAATGCAGCATTATTCAGCCCAAGAATTTCATTCTCCACAGAATTCATGGATTCTTCTTCATCATCATCTCATAATAATAATAATAATAATTCACATTCACACGTAATGAAAAGGGCGGCTGCTGCGTATCGAGATGCTCCAGTTTCGTCGGATTTCGAATTTTCCGTCGGTAATTTCTCGATGATCAGCGACGAACTCGTCTCCAAAGGCAAACTCCTCCCGTATAAAGGGAAAGGGAAAGCCACAACTACACTCAGAGAAGAGCTACAAAATAACGAAGACGAGGCGCCGAAGAATCCGACCCGGTCGAGGGGTTTTCTAGGCCTTCGAAAATCCCACATCGGTTCGAAGAATAAGTCTGTCATAACTAAGGCTGATTCAAAGGTTCGTTTATATTATATGTTAACACACACACACACACACACACACACACATATATATATATATATATATATATATATATATATATATATATATATATATATATATCTTTTTTTTTTGTATTGATCAAATTTCTTTGTGCAGAAATCTGTTGAATGAGTGTGATCATCAATGTACGAAGAATGGAGTTTGAGAGATTAATGTTTGGTTAATTAGTTGGTATTTTTCTAATTGTATTACTTTAATTTTTAATTTAAGGTTTAATGTTTCTTAGTGTTGAAGTTTATGTATGTTGGTTGTAATTACTTCAAGTTTATTGATGTTATATGCATTATTGAATAGTCCCACTTTGCACCCTTTTGCACCCTGAAATGTATTATTTTGCTACTTTGTACCCTTAAAAAAAATAATAGCACTTTACACCGAAACACAATCAATCACTATCTATGCACCTTGAATTGAATATTTAAAAAATAATGTTGTGATCATAGTTTACTACAAATATATAACTTTGCTTACCTATATCATATTACATTGGATCAGATGAGATTGGATTGATAACCCACTGACTAATTAATTATTTCGTTAGAAAGATGTTTGATTCGTTATACTAAATCTTGTATTAAATTCTAGGGTTGTTCATGGGTCGGTTTTATCCGACAACCGACCCATTATCTGCCCGACTATTTTGGCCGATAATTGCCCACCAACCGACTCGTTTTGGTCGGGCCGATAATTTTAACCGACTCATGCATGGTTGGGTCGGGTATAGTTTCTAATTTGTTGAAAAGTCGGTTGGCCGATATTACCCGACCAACCGACTTTTTTTTTTCTTTTTTTTTTTTATTATTAATTTTCACTTTATGTTTTTACCGACTATTAGTTTCAATATTTAATTTTTGACCTTTCGGTGAAATGAATAAAAATACACAACTAAAAAAACTATACTCTTCATTTCGCCTTATCTTCGACTATTGTCTCTCTCTCTCTCTCTCTATAGTCGCCGATGTATCTCTCGTCTCTCTCTATCAGCCCATCGCCGCCGACGCGCCGTTGCTTTCTCAAAAAATTTACCTCTAGCCCTCTCTAGTTCTTTCTAAACTTTAAGGTACGGATTTTTGTGTTTCTCAAATAATTAAAATTAAAAATTTCAGAATTTTGTGTTGTGAAAGTGTGAATGGCTGAAAGTGATTCGTTTTAGTATATTATATTGTTTTTGGAAATTTAATTTGTAATATGTGATATTGTTGAAATTTGATTTTAGGCATGAAATATTGGAATGTTTGTTGCTGAATTTTGATAGAGGAATAGCATTTTTTTTTATTTTTTTTTTAATTAATGTGGCCGATATTGGCCGATAATTTTCAACCGACCCGTTTTGGCAACCGACAAAGTCAGTTGCCAACCATTACCCGACTCACAATAGTCGGGCCGATAATGGTTTTAGATATTTGTAAGAGTCGGTTGGTCAGGTCCGGCCGATAATCGGCCGATAATCAACCGACCCGACCCATGAACAACCCTATTAAATTCTGATATAAAATATGAATTGTCTCAAAAGTATTTTAATTAACAAAATTAAGATATTATATTAAGGATAAAATTATTTTTTTCCTCTTTTAATCGCTCCTTACAAAACTAATCGCATGGGGAAAGTGTGCTGCTAATTTAACCAAATAATAGTATTTAATCACGGACTTTAAGTGTAGTAGCCAGTTTGACTAAATACGGATCTCATCAACCAAACATCTTACTAAACCCCTACTATTTCGTTAATAGAGTTTAATAGCACTAAGCAAACGAGGCCTAAGGAAATTAAATCAATAAGAGATCTACTAAGATAAATCACAACATCAATTCTCTTCAAGTTAGTTGCAAATTACAAATTACAAACTACAAACACAAGATAACAAGAAAACATTTTTACCCTCTCCCCCCTATAATACCTCACTTGAATCAAAGTATGATTTTTATACATCCAATTAAAAAGAAAAAAGAAAAAAACAATTTTTTTTTTACCAAGAAGCACTAACCTCTTCTCGAAACATCACCTCGTACCTCTCGGCCCTCGTCTTCAAATTCTCAATATCACGATCACATTTCGCTGAAAATTCTTTCAATTCCGAAATCTTCGCCTCAAGATTTTCAATCTCATCTTCCGCCCGACTCCGATCCATCCGAGCCGCCCAATACCTCCGCGTTTCCAAAGCACCTTCCGAGTCGAATGCTATATCGAAAAGCCGACTCAAATGGACCCGCAGAAACCCGACATTGAGCCCGAGAAGCTCAAAGGACCTAAGAGACTTTTCCCACACTTCGAATTCCTCCTTCGATGTCGTGAGCTTACACCCTCGTATAGCATCGGCTATGTTCACCGTTTCGACTATTATACCCCCGGCCAATTTCACGTAGAGACCCGGCAAAAGACAATCGTGGAGAAAAACATTCTTGGTGGAACAAAGGTCATAGTACTTCCGACGGATGTGTTCGGGAATCTCCGAGTCGATCGAGATTCCGTTGACGATGACGTGGAATTCCTCGAAGCACGAGACGTCGTTGAAGTTGGGGGCGCGCGAGGAGGATTTGGAACCTTCTAGAACCTCGGAAGCAACCTCTTCGCTTTCATTTCCGGAAGTTTCTAGTTGGGCTTCGTTGTTCATTTGCACGATGGTTAGAGGGAGAGACTTTTGACGCCTTTGCTTCTTGATTTGAGCGTCGATGGCCATCTCTGCAATAATTGAAAATTGGCCCCAAAACACAATAAAACGGTTAGGCATCGTTTGGTTTGTCGAGATAAGAATATTTAATTGGTAATTACTTTCGTGTTGATCTAAATTACCGACCCTAAATAAAACGTATAATTATAAAATTGGCCCACAGCCACAAGAATACGCTTAGACATCTTTTGGTAGCTAACATAAGATTATGCAATTTTACGAAAACCTAATTGTAAAATTGAACTACGGAAGGTTCACTACCCATTAAGAAATCATTTTTTTCTCTCTTTCCAATTAGACTAATCGAACATCAAATAAGGTCCAATTAATTAATTAATTAATTAATTAATATATACTAATTGAAACACAAAACTAACCTGCATCACTTTGCTTCGTTTGAGAATCCAAAATTAATAGGCTAAGAGCACCATCCACCTCCGTCAAATCGTTGGCCCTTATTACGTATACCTACAGAAACGAGCACGTAAAAAATTAGACGAACTTACATGAATAGATTATCACCAAATTTAAAGCACACGTCACCATTCCAAAATGCAAACATATTAAAAAATATATAAGTTGAAAACTATTATCACCTTCAATCTGCAAGTCTCGATTAGATGGAAAATAAGAACATCTCCTTCAAGCAATTTGTTCCCACCGACAAACTTTCTCCACCCGGCACTAAGTCCAGTCTTGTGCGCGATATATTTAATCGGGAATTCTTCGCCATTTTCGTTTTCGAGTGTAACTATAGTGTCCTTGAATGGTAAATGTAGCTTGCAGAACGGTACTGGAAGTCCCTATAAATCAAAATTAGTTATTAAATATAAAAAAATAAAAAATAAAATAATAATAGTTATGGTGGAAACAAACAATAATCGAGAGGCAATAAACAACATCCTTTAAAGAAAGACAAAAAATTACGGTAATTACCATCCAGAAACAACTTCCAACGTGGGATCGGACCAAGAATTTCAAGAAACTAGGATGGTCATTGCCCAAACTCGATTGTACTTCCTCGGCCCGTATCATTGTAGGTGACTTCGAATGGGGCCCGCCCATACTGTTTCAAAATAAGTAAGGTGATTTGTGATGAATAATGTGTAAATATATTTTTTAGCAAATTACGGCCACCCCCTGAGGTAAGATCAGATTACGAAAAAACTCATCTTATTTGGGTAATTGCAACCAACCCACTCAACTATGTATTGTCTTACGAAAAACCTCCTCCTCCAAGAATTAAATTTGACACTGCCAGGGTGGTTGTAATTACCCAAACAAAAAGTGTTTTTTCGTAACTTGATCTTACCTCAAGGGTGACCGTAATTTGCCCTATATTTTCTCATAAGATTTTTTTTTCTTAAGTATTTCTTTTTTACCTCATAGATGTTCCTCCACTATCCAGAGTCGCCTGCTCGAGGAATTTGAAATGCATAAAATTTTCAGCACAGTTCATAAAATGTTCGTAAAAAAAACTAATGCAAGAGTTCCCTGAAAAATCGAGCCAAATTACAAATTTCCCCTAATTAGAAACTCATTACGAAATTCGAGGAGAAGAAATAAAATATCGAATCAGTTCTCTCACAAAGAGAAGCTAAAACATCGATTTTTTTACGATTCCAAAGATTTTCAGCGTTTCATCTAAGTAAAGATCAAACATTCAGATTGAAGGGCATTTATAAATTTGATCGAAAATCAAACCGAAACTTCGTTAAGACCTAACAAACACTTTAGCAAAACGCCGTAAATCGAAACACCAAATCGAAATATTTAGCTCTTAAAATCACCCCTTTTCGTTTCTCTCCTTCCAAAGTAACACTACATTGCTAAATAAACAGCACAAGCAGAACTCTAACACAACAAAATATCGAAAAAACATTAAAATAAATAAAAAAAGGAGGGGCCTCACATCTTTATACTTGGAAGAAGAAGAAGAAGAAGAAAACTTTCGCCTCCTTCGAAAAACCGAGGGAGCTTCGTCGATCATCTCCTTTGGTTTCCTCTTCCTTTTACCCTGTAATAAAACCGACCAGATCTACCATCAATTCATTACATCTAAACACACACAAAAAGGAAAAAAAAACCCATTAAAAAAATTAAAAAAAAAAAACTGACGGAAACAAGCATGGGATCATAAGCAGAAATGGGAGGTGGGTTAATCGGAGAAGGGTTTTCATCATCCTCAACTAAAACCCTAATTTTGTGGGTTTCGATTTGATCAATCTCCATTGTCTCGTTCTTGATTTGTTCTTCTTCGGCGGCGTGATTTTCTTGACTCTGGTGGACTATTTTCAGTTTCATTTTCTTCACAGTTTTTTTGTTTGAAGGATGGAAATTCAAGAAGAGAAGATAGGAGGGTTCTTGATCAATTCACCAGCTAAATTAACTGAAGACTAAATTTTGTTTTGTTTGTTTGTTTTTCAGACATTGAATTGATAGATCGATTGCCGGTGTTGAGTTTAATGGGATAAAATAGTAAATAGAATGGATGAATGTTTAAATTGACAAAATTCATGGTTTTAATCAAATGAGTTACACAAGTTTAAGGAAAATAGCATTTACCTCCCTGTGGTTTGAACTTTGTGCATATTAACCCCTTGTATTTTTAATATAGCACACGATCTCCTTGTATTTTAATATCTCCTTGTATTTTAATATAAGTGCATAACCTATTTGTGGTTACAAAACTTTCATTTTTCCTTTTTAGGAAAAAGAAACATAATATTCATTCCACACTGATTATTATGACAAGGCCCGTATTTTGACGGTGTAATAGATTTATGAGCTGCCTGGTTGCCATTCCGCGGAGTACAATGCACTTTAAAACTTTCGAAACTAGATCTCAAATGCTTCATGTCCTCAATGTTGGTACCATAGTCAGCTCTAGAACTCGAGACCCCTTCAATGGCTGCTATTACTGACAGAGAATCCCCTTCTAAAATGATTTTTCTCCATTGATAATGGTTTATAGCCAACTCCATTGCCAATAAACCCGATGTAGCTTCTGCTCATGAAGGATCCAACGGTTGTTTAATGTTTCTAGAAATCCATCGCATACATTCCCCAGTATTCGATCTTGCAATAGCACCGAGGCCAAATATGCCATAATTAATAATTATTATTTACAGCAGCATTAAAATTAGTTTCACTTCGTCGTGGCCGGGTGGTTGCCATCAAGTGGAATACCATATGGGGTTGTGGGCTTATATTAAAAGTATTGGGGGTATTCTAAGGGGGTTAAGTGATATTTACCCAAAGTTAAAAGTGTTCAATTAAACACTATTAGTTTAAGGCCGCGACTATATGCAATACTAATTTCACTTGTGTAAGATCAAATTAAAAAATTTCAATGTATAAATACTATAATACCTTTGCTTGTTAAAAAAAATAGAAAAATCCAAATGTGCAATACCAAAATACCAAAAACTCTAAACCACAAAAAACCCTATCACAAAACCACAAGACCAATTCTCATCTTCTCCATCTTCCAAAACCCACAAAACCTTTGTCCTTCCTCCTCCATAAACAAATCCTAAACATTCGAAATCATCAAAACTCAAAAAATCTTAAAAAGATGGCAAATATGGAGTCAGAAGACATCAAAATAGAAGATTTTACGGTGAAAAAACCAAAGAAGGTATGCATTTATGTGTCTTTTAGCTAGAATATTGTTTTTTCCCGAAAAAAATCTCGCATAGACGCGGTCGACATGTACAGGTCGAATTTAATAGGTAAAAATCGACATTGAGATGTCGATTTTGCTGTAGCAAATTCGACATTTCACAATGTCGACTTTTCTAGTATAAAGTCGTCATCTCAGTGTCGATTTTTACCTATCAAATTCGACATATTGTTGCTGTCGAATTTTTTGGGTCTTTTTTTCGACGCGTAAGTGTCGATTTCTAGCATAGTTTTTTCGACACCTTGGTGTCGATTTTTACCAGTTTCAAATTTAATTTTTTTTTCCTTTTTTTTTTAAGATTGAATAAAATAAGGAATTAACATTTTTGAAGCGTTGTTGGGTGGGCTTAGATCGCTCATGATTGTGAGCGGCGGAGCTGGCGGCGGCGATCGGCGAGTAGCTTGCGGGGGCAGAGCTTGCGCGGCGCTGCTGTGGCAACGGGAAGGATTTCACAAGGGGTGGGTTTTCTCTTTTTTTAATTTTACATTTTCTTTTAAAATTTTCTTTTTGCATTATTTGTTATTTGGTCTTGTAAGAGCAAATAAAAGGCAATTTAATTTATAGGTACATTTGTCAGTTCATCTTAATAAAATATAGTCTTTTGGAATTTTTCTATAATTTAATTTTACACAAGTGAAATTAGTATTGCATATAACCGCATCCTTAGTTTAATTACATTAATAGCACCTATATTAGTGTAATTAATTTAATAGGGCTTATAAAAGAAATATTTAATAGTGTAAAAATTAACTTGTACCAAAAGGTAAAATCCCTCGTTCCGAGGGCCCCCATCCCTTGGCCCGACAAGTATTTGATGGAAGAATATAAATCATGGTGACTCAACGGCCCGTTAAGGTAGCGGATCCGGACCTGGTGCCCACAAGGAATCAACCCTCATTGGAGTTGAAATTCCCACACTGCGGCTGCCAGGATTCGATCTAGGACCTTGTACCAACTTACCACCTTCGGAACAAGTTGAGCTATACCCATACACACTTAATTTGTAAAAACGAAATGAAGTTAAAAAATAATAAATTTAAATTTGTAATATAATCTAAATAATACGGTAAAAAACTAAAAAGTTAACAAATACAAATATTTTCAAACAATAAATTTTACTTTTTTGTAATAATGAATTTTGCAGCCCATTATACGGATCCGCTTGCTCATAAACGGGCTAAACTTTAATTCCGCCCAATAGAATTTTCTCAAAAAACAGTATCATAAAATGGATCAGATGACTTAGGTCTATAATTACATAATTGTTTGTCTCAATGTCCTAAAAATTGGTCGACACAACCTATTAATCGGTTGTCGAAACGGAGGTGTACCTATTAATCTTAACTGATTTTTGGTGGAAATGTTTGAAAATTTGGTTTCTGGCCTGTAAAGACGGTCCGATTCGGTTTGAGGCAGTCCGAGATGGGTTAAACCTTAGAGACGGACCAAACCTTTGGGTAAAAATCGGGAGAAAATTGATTTTTCCAAATTTAGGTTTTTTTTTTTGTAATAAAAAATAAATTAGGGCTTTTAGTTCAAACAGTCGGGTTGTTCTATTGTTTACTCTCTCGGCTTTGTTATTCCCGTAAGAAATAAAGCAAATACGGCGACGCTCTATGAATCGACGATGACAATATCATGTTTAAATGATGGAGATATAATCATAGGCTTAAATATCTTATTATCATGAAACTTCCGTATATGATTAGGATATATATGTGATGAACAAAATCGTATTTAAATATATTTTGAGCATTTACTAATAGTATCTTGAAATATATTACACTAAATTTAAAAATCGATTTATTTTCAACATATCACCAATTAATCACCACCTCGTCGATTAATCAGTGAGGGAAGCTCCACACCGTTTGTGTTTGCTTAGTTGACCAAAAGACATGACACGTCAGATGTGCATGGAGTCGTAGATGAGCTTCACGTGCATTTCTACTCAATATAGATTTTTTTTTTTCCTTTCTTTTTGATGAATTATGAATTATCCAACGCGAATTTGATTCTTTAGAAATTGTTAGTAATGTATTGGGTAAATTACAATCACTCCCTGAGGTATGGTAAAATTACGAAAACTCCTCTCATGTTTGGGTAATTACAACCATCCCTCATCTATGAATCTTCTTACACGTCCACCCTTGCGGTTTCAAATTTAGTGGAATCTTCCAGATTATACTGAATATTCTCAATTTTGGACCCGTTTGATCCCATTCGAGCTCCAATTTTGAAGCTAGATGATCATAAGATGTGTTTTTTGGCTTGTATATATATATATCAGATTGTGGTGCATCATAAACTGTATGTTTGCACAAAACGAATACAAACTAGATAACATTCCACGGAATCTAGATGATTATGTTGAATTTGACACCACAAGGGTGGAGATGTAAGAAGATTCAGTTTAGGGGTAAATGTAACTATCCAAACATGGGGTTTTTTTCGTAATTTAATAATACCTCAGGGGTGGTTGTAATTTACCCTAAGTTCTTTGATGAGCTTTATTTACTTCTTTAGGCTTCAAGGGTACATGGGCCATTTTTAATTAATTATGGCCCTTTTAATTAATTATTCGGCCTTTAAGCCCATCATATGAAGATTCAAAGGCTTATATACCCACACCGGTTTTGGGTTATTAATTTAATTCTGATGTAATTTATGTACAACTATTTTCTTTCATATGTGAACTAAATTTTAATATTAATGGGGTCAGTTCGGCACCAGTGGGCTGAACGCCCGATACTTGAGATCATTAAGCCGAGACCCACCAGCAGATCGGAAGCGAAAAATCATCAAGTTAAGGCATAGTGAATAATAGGCGTCAAGGTGGCCAAAGTGTTTGCTAAAAGGGAGCTTGGCAACAAGAAAATCGCCTATAGTTAGCCCACACGTGCAGAGCATATCGACGCACAATCAGATCGCATAGGAAGAAAGTGGCGAGCTCGAAGATTGCTATTGGAGAAGAAGATCCTAAAATAATTTTCATTAATAATAAGGAAAGCATATAAATCAGGATCAACGATTTAAAAATCAATGTGAAACTCGATCAAATTAATATGTGCTAAAACAGGTAATGTCTATTTTAGGAGTTCCCCACTATAAACAAATGTAATAGCCTAACTAGGATTACAATTATTTTCATACAACATGAGTAATTATTACAACAAATATACAAATCTTAGGGTACGTAATACCTATATCAGATAAGTTTAGATTAGATGAGATTGAACCAATCATGTATTTTATGTTCAGTATGTTCGATAAGATCTTGTATTAAATTTGTTAAATTATAGTATTTTACGTTATTTGATTATAAAAACCTTTTTATTTAACAAAGTTTACACGTAGATTGAAGGATAAAATAGACTTTCCCTTGTTTAGTCACCCTCTATAAAATTAATCTCGTTAACGAGGGGTGCTATTAAATTAATAAAATAATAACACTTATTAGCAGACTTTAGCTTTTGTATCGAGTTTGAGTAACTACGAATCTTGTCAACCGAATATTTTATTTTCTCCTACTATTTACTAAATACAACCTAATAATAATAACATTTAATTACCTAAAGCATTGTATACCTCAAAATTTGATCGAATAATTTATGCTACAAACAATTATTAAAATAATTGATAGATCCAAATAGAATGCTGGCGTAACTAAGTAGTGATTAGTGAAGTATAATTGAGTTTAGTAGTAGACTAATAGCTCTTTGCTATAAACACACTCCAAAACAACCAAAAGTCCAAACTTCTGCTCGCCGCAATTTTCCACTATTGGATGGGAACCAATTAATTAAATAAAGCCATTAAATTAAGAGTTTACTTTGGCTTCAACTTAATTAATTTTTATACCCTTTCATTGGGATCCCAAAATCATCACATTTATTAAATATTTTATTTATATTGTAAAAGAGGATCTTTGATTTTTCATCTGAATCATTCTATTCTATTTAATCAAGATGAATGCTTAATTATTAAATATAGAAAATGTACAAAAAAGGGTCACCACCCCATGTGAGGAAGATGCTCATCATTTTTTCATTATATTTAGTTAATTTTGCAACATATATATTGTAATCCAGTAGAACTTCAATAAATTAATAAATTCGTTTGAATAATAATTTATTTGGGTTTCAATTCGATAAAAAAACATATTAAAATATTAATTTGATATTTCTCTAAATTAATAGAATTTTATTAATCCCGACTGTGTTTATTTGCACAAACATAGTGATAAGGGAAACGACAAAGGCATATAAAAAATATTGGATACGGGAGCTTGGGGGAAACGTCCAAATATTAAAAGTATATGGGTATATTTATAAATATGTTATATAAACATAAATAAAATTTATTTATATATAAATTGTTTTTTTATATATTTTCATACAAACATATTCAAAATAAATTTTACTAGCAACTATTTTGCAATTGATCATAATTAGATCGTGTAAATAATTAGGGAAACAAAGGTGGGATTTGAGAATTGGTGAGTCAAACACGTTTGTGACTGTTTTTCAAGATTACAAAATGGTCCATAAGATGTCCGACATGGATCATCAAGTGTTTTATACGAAATATGTTTGAAATGTGAAGACGTTAAAAAGTTGAAGTTTTTGTGCTACATACCAGATCTAACTTATGTTACATTTTACACAAAATCTTCTGTAATAATTTCAACACGTTATATGTTAATTTATTAATATATTTATACTTTCGAATTATATTTTGTTTCCTGCTATTGGTGGAGAAAGACACATCCATACATGTTTTGTCTCTAAAGATTCTTCACCCATAAATAAATAATAAAAGTAAAAATCTTAATCTAGAAAGAATTTGGCTCTAGAATAATTAAATATAATTTAATTTTAACTATTGTGTCATATACACATGAGCTGGATCCAAAAAATATATATATTTAAAAACAATAGTCATATGGCTAACACATGCAATCCCCTTTTTTGGATCCCAGACAAGATTAATTTCAATGTAATAATTTTTTTATTTTTTATTTTGCAGATTTTACAAAAAAAAAAAAAAAAGTTATTAATAATTAAATAATAAGCATCATTAGCTGGAATAATTACATCCTCTTTAGTGGAATTGAATAAGATGATGCTTAGAATCTGGGTGCATATGCTTTTACCTTTTTGCCCCTCTTTCTGTTACATTTCGTAATCATTATCACTCACTCTCACACACATGATATTGTATCGACTTAATGCATAAATTAAGATAACATTAAAGGCAAAAACACATTATTATTAATTAATTAATTATTAATATTAATATATAAAAACGAATAATATAAAAATACATAGGTATTTGGAAAATGGTAGGAGTGGACATTCTGAGGTTATTTCTATGCTACACGCGGTAAAGATTACACCGAGTGAATTTTTATCATTGATCTATACACACCAATGTGTATGTGTGTGTGTATTTGTGTGCTTATGAATGGAAGGATCTGCTCGATGTATTTCACCCAGTGTAGCATAGTATAAACCGACATGCTGGATCGGGATTCGGGTACCTATTTCGTCCTGAGCGGATTTTGTAGTTTAGATCAGGAAATTTTGGAGTTTCTATATTTTGGATTAAATTTTATAAATTTGAAAGATTTTTTTTTTTAATTTTGTTCATATATATAATATTTTATCACAACCGATTGAATTGATAGTTTAATCTAATGATTGCATTTCATGATATGTTATTTAATACATTGTGTTATACGTTTGAAGTGATAATTTTTTTCTCTTAATATTGAGATATGAGCAAATATATATGATTGTGAAGTAATTAAAAAAAATCGAGATTTCATGATTGGATCCGAAAATTATGGAATCTCTCGGGATCTCGAATTATCGGGTTTCTTGATTTAGTTGATTATCATAGTAGACGTTTTAAAATATAAATCACAAATCCTGAAAATACCCGAAACCCACCCGTACAAAATGGATTTGACATTGGTGTTTAGGGCGTGAATTAGTTGTATTAACTTGCGAGCTTCGCTGATATGAATTGGCTCCACAAAATTCAAATTCGAGCTTTAGTTAACTTGCGAGCTTCGCTTATATGAATTAGTTGTGTCTATTGCAACACACACACACACACACATGATTTATTTATTCATAAGCTCGAGTAGGGGAAGGAACTCGTTTAAGAACAAGCTCGAGTTCACGTTCCAGCCTTAATAGCACACCTTCGAGTTTAAGCTCCACAATTTAGGCTTTGTTTAATTAGTTCAAATTCGAAACGGAGTCATCCTTCAACTTGAATTGTTATTATTATCCATATAGTGTCTACAAATTAGTTTTTTTCTTTCCATATATAGTTATTTAATTATCGTCAGCATTTTCTTTTTAAGTAAGGCATCCAAATAGGGAATAATGGGAATTCTGCATTTTAAGTCCGCATTTGATTATGAAAATCTGTAACATTGCTCACCCGCGGATGAATATATGGGAAATTATATGTTGCACCGGGTTATTTATAACGGGTGATTATTAACCATAAATCTGCGCATGTTATACATATCCATGTGTTTGTGTATTTGATCTATTTTATGGTACATCGAGTGAGATACACCAGGTAGATCTTTACTATTCATATACACTCAAACACACATCCACATTGGTGTGTGTAGATTAATGATAAAAAATCACCCACTGTAAGTTTTACCGAATGTAGCATAAAAATAACCTTTGTATTTAATAGAAGATTATTTAACCACATGTACGATAATAATCATTTGGTGTAAATAATCAGATGTATCGTCTGATTTCCCTCTATCTATATATATATGTATGTGTGTGTGTGTTTGTGTGTGTGGGGGGGAATTAAATTAGGTGGAGGCGGGCTATAAACAACATATAGGCGATAGGCCTACCATTTCTCTGTCAGCATTGTCTTTGAAATTCATGCACCAATTTACAAAGAGAAACTATGGACCACTACTTCTCCATACAACCTGTTCATGTTGCCTTCCCTTCGTCAAAATCTAACCATTCCAAATTCCACTCCACTCCACACCCATATCTCTCTCTCTCTCTCTCTCTCTCTCTCTCTCTCTCTCTCTCTCTCTCTCTCTCTAAACATATAGATACAAACATCTACATGCACATATATATATATATATATATATATATATACATTAGGTAGTAATAAATTAATTTTATTAATAATAATAATAATGTTGTTGTACTTTGTAACGCACCTAAGTGGTTCCTGTTATTTATCAAAAAAAAAAAAAAAAGAAAAGTGGTTACTGTTAAAAGCTATGGAGAGATTGAACAAGGTCACAGTACATATACATATGGGGTCAATTTCAGCTTTCACATTCTTCACCACGTGTCCGTAGCTTACACGGCAAGCTCTGGGGATGTTTGGTTATGTTTCCAATGGGATTTTCTAGTTTTCAAAATTTCTGATGGAAAAAGTAGAATATTGGTTTTTGTGTAGAAAATGGGAATATGTTTGGATGAAGTGGTATTTTTAGTTTTATGTAGGTGTAGAAATGAGAATATGTTTGGTTGTGGGAATTTTCTCTACGAAAGTACGTGCAAAAGTAGAATATAATGATTGGGGATGATGATGGTGATTATTATTATTATTATTATTATTATTATTATTATTATTATTATTATTATTATTATTATTATTATTATTATT
>NW_012193108.1:512489-571780 GCF_000504015.1 Erythranthe guttata
GAAAATTGCGTATACTTTGCACCAAAAGGCGAAATCCCTCGCCCCCAGGGCCCCCATCCCTTGGCCCGACAAGGATTGATGGAGGATGTAAATCATGGTAACTCAACGGCCCGTTAAGGTAGCGGACCCGGACCTGGTGCCCACAAGGAACCAACTCATTGGAGTTGAAATTCCCACACTGCGGCTGCCAGGATTCGATCCTAGGACCTTGCACCAACTTACCACCTCCGGAACCAGTTGAGCTACACCCATGCGGGCGAAAATTGAGTATCTTTGGTACTATTTTGCGTGGTTTTCAATTTTACCTATTGATTGAGATGTGCTTTAACAAACTCGATGGAATTACTTATATAGTTATTTGTACACTCAAAACTCATAAATGCTCGTCTAGCTCGGTTTTATAAACTCACTCGTTCTCATATGATAAGAATTATATTAAGGTGCCCGCATGGATATAGACGTATAGTTTAACTGCTTCTGAAGTAGTAAGTTGGTGTAAGGTTCTAGGATCATTGGCAGAACATAAGAGTGGCAAGGGGACTGCGTATACCTCAAGATCTAAAAAAAAAATTAGTAATTTTGAGTAATATTTTTAAAATATAGGTTTTGGCCCTCCAATCTTTTGTAAATATGAGTTTTGACCCTTTAATTTCGTAATTGTTCTCTATTCTTTCAAGTAAATATATATACTTTTTACTTGATAACCGAAACCCAAATCGTAACCGAACCGAAATATAAGTTTTGACCATTTTTGCTTGTTTTTTACTGAATTACCCTAAAAAAAAAAATTGGGGGCGATGCCCCCTTATCCCCAAAATTTTAATCTACCTTCGTTGGAATAATTCATAAAAACCTGTCTGCCCCCAATCAAATTTTCTGGTTCAGCCCCTGCCTAAGATAGAATATTGGCAGCTGCAGTGTGGTAATTTCAATTTTTCCAATGAAGGTTGGTTCCTTATTATGGACAGTAGATACAAGTCCACTGATCTAACGGGCCGCTGAGTCATCACGATTAACATTCTTCCATTAAAGACTTGCCGGACTAGGGAATAGGGCTTTTGTCTTTTGGGTGTGGGGATAAGAGAGAGAGAGAGAGAGAGAGAGAGAGAGAGAGAGAGTTCAATTAGTTGGCAATGATATGTAGAGACAGTATAGACAATAGAACGTGGGGATGAAAGCAGAATGATAATCGAAGCCAACCAAAAACAAAATAAAAAAGAAAAAAGTGGGGGACTGAAGAATGTATAAATGTACCATCTTCCTTGTTATCACTTCCACCAAAGTACTCTTCCAAAATTCTAGAAAGAGACCTTTACTCTGTTACATATATATACTATCTCCAATATAATATATTTAATTGAGGGTAAATTACGAAAATCCCCTTAAACTTAGGTTAAATTATAAAAAGCACCTCCACCTATTTGTAATTATCAAAACTGCCCGCTGACTTTTGTTCCCGTCTTAAACCAGCCTTCTTACGCGTGGAATTTTCACAAAATCTTTTTTTATTCTGGTGTAAGTTTCACAAAAATTGTTAATTATACCTCTGTTGACGTATCATTTCTTTATGCTACTCTTTAAGACAAAAACTAATCTCAGAGGGGTGATAATGATACTAAAAAGTTATGAATGTGTTATTTAATAAGAAGGGTAAATTACAACCACCCCCCGAGGATGGTTAAATTACGAAAACTCTTTCCTGTTTGGGTAAATACAACCACCCTCAACTATAAATCTTCTTACACGTCCACCCTTGCGGTTTCAAATTTAGTGGAATCTTCGAGATTATATGGAATATTATCACTTTTGTACTCGTTTTATCCCATTCGAACTCCACATTTTGAAGCAAGATAATCATAATATGTGTTTTTTGGTTTGTATATATCAGATTGTGGTGCATCAGAAACAGTATTTTTATACAAACTAGAGCATTCCACGAAATCTAGATGATTATGTTGAATTTGACACCATAAGGTTGGAGGTGTAAACAAAATCATAGTAGAGGGGTAGATGCAATTATCCAAACAAGAGGGGGTTTTTCGTAAATTAACCATACCGTAGGGGGTGGTTGTAATTTACCCTAATAAGAATAAAGATCTTGTGTAAAGGGCCCCCCTAAGGTTATTTTTTGTCTATAACATACCGAAATGTCACGTCTGCAGGGGTAAAATCGGTATCAACGGAATAATCCATCGACTCAAAAAGATTCTGTGAAAATCACACCATCAGGGATTCGATGTAAGACGGAAACAAAAGTCTGATGATTTTGATAATTACGGATAAGTGGGAATTTTTTTTATAGTTTAGTCGAATTCCAGAGGTTTTCGTAAATTACCCAATAATTAGTTATATTTATTTTATCGGAGAGTTGTGTTTAACTCTAGTCCAATTGTATATTTTGGTTATCATAAAATCGTATAATTTTATTTTAACTAATCATAATTTTAAAAAACTAAACGAGGACTAAAATATTTTTAAAAAAATAAATAAATAAATAAATAATTGACCGTATTATGTACAATCCATATAATTTCTGACTCCACTTTAAACAACATAATAATTCCAAATCCAGTTAAATACTATTCAATTGGATAATAGAATTTCATGACCATGACTAAAGACTTATCCTAAGCTATATTCCCAGCTTCTCACAATTGAATTATTTGATGTCTTTAGGTGGTGGTATTTGCAATAAGCTTATTAATAAGCAGAAGTTATAGATTGTGGGTTGTGGGTTAAGTTAGTTGTAAGTGCTTATTTCAAAAAGTTCGAGTTGTTTGTAAATTTGCTGGAAAATTAACTTAAATAGGAAAAGCAGATCCAGTGGTGCTTTACAAATTGCAGCTCAAATTGCGTACTTCGAGAGAAGCAAAACCTATAAAAGCTCATTTTGCAAACACCTAAAAATTGATTAGGAGCAGAAAAAACTCATAATCTATTTGTAAAAGCTTTTGTAAACCCCACCTAAATACTATTCAATTGGATAATATATATTTCATGAACACGAACTAAAGGAGGTGTTCATGAAATCGATTATGAGTTTTTTACAACGCATTATTTGTTTTTAAATGTTTGTAAAATAATTTTTTTTTTTGCTTCTCTTAAACTAAGTTTATTTAATCCATAATTTTATAAGCACACAAGTATCTGTTTGTTCTTTTTTAATTGCTTTTCCAACTAATTTACAAATACCCCCAACATTTTAAAATAAACACCTAATCTTAACTTAATTCACGATCAGTAACTTCTACATTTAAATAAGCTTTTACAAACACATTACATCAAATCCTTGAATTTGATGACACATCTCAAATCCTTTTATGTGCAAGTATTATACTACCACATTTATAAAATTTAAAACAAAATTAAAAAAAAAAATTTAAAAAAAATTAAAAAAAGAAAAAAAAAAGGTGGGACCAGATAGAAACAGCCAATGAGGGGTTAGACTGACAACTTTGGATTCCATAAGTATTGTACTTTATGGTTTGGCCAATTGGACAACGACTTATCATATTGACTTGGGCTCTTCAATTCTGATTGATGGGCTTTTTTTTAACCTCATTACATCAAATCAAGGCCCACTTCTTTTTTTCTGTCTGTTCATCCTAGGTTTTGTATTATTTATATATTCCTTTGTAATAATCTGCTTGTCACCTAGCAATTAAATTCTGCTTTGTTTTCTTGATTTAGAGTTTCATCTGATGTTTTTTTATAGACTTCTGATATATTATATGGAGCAGAAATCCAATTTTTTTTTTCTTTTTTTTTATATATATGTGAGATCGAGCTCGGACTCGTCGAGCTTAGAGATTGTACACGTTTGAAGTTTGGACTTTAAGTATTTTTGTTATTAATATTGTATTATACATTATATATGATGCAGAATTTTAATATTGTTTAATTTTTGAATTTCTAATTGTTGACACCGAAATTTCACCAATTAATGGCCAAATAAATCGGTTATTAACTGGGTCTCAAATCTAAGTCCATAACATATTTGAGCTTTACACATGGATTAATCCTTAAATAAGAAATAAATTCTTATTTTACGAATTATCTAATTGGGCTCGAATCTAGCCCAATAAATCAAATGGCGAGTATCCAAGTCCATCGGTCCATGCTACAAGTTAAAACCCTAACTCGTGCCTATAAAAAGCGACCTTCGGTGCATGCAAAAAATGAGACTCACACAGACACATATCGAGCTCTCAAGCTCACGTCTCGAGCCTCCGCCTCGAATTCATAATATATTTGAATTCGTGGTGTTCGTGATAGGAAATCATATATATTCGATTCCTTGAATTCATAACATATTTAAATTCGAGATGTTCGTGATAGGAAATCATTCGTTCGATTCAAGAACAAGCTTTTAAGCCCTTGAATCAAAATTAGAATAGGAGAGAAGAATCAGGGAATTCACGGAGATTGTAATCCGCTTTCGTTTGATAATAAATTTATTTGTTTCCTATATTTTTCTTGTCTTGTATTTTTATTATATTTTGCAGACTCGAAAAATTTGTGGTTTACACTAATATTTATAATATATGTATTATATTAATTATATGATGATAATAGTAAATAAATAAATAATAAAGCTCATTAGTCGAGTCACGAGTTTTGGTTTTTAAAAGTGGAGATAAGCTCAACTCATCAAAAAAGTTTAAGCTCAATTTGAGCTAGAGGTTTGCCGAATCGGTTCACTTAGTACCGAGTTGGCTCGGTTCATTCACGGTTTCGAAATCAAAATTCGTTCATAATTGATGGGGGTAAATTTGGCAAATGCGCCAAATCAATGGTTGAGATGGATCATCGAAAAGGTCAGGCTCAATACGAAGGCCATCTCAGACGATAACCCTAAATAAGGCGTTTAGAAGTAATCTTATTTAGAAGATTCATGGGCTTGAAAGGCACGCAACACAGATACGAAAAGAACATATGAAAGGCACGCAACACGAAATGCATAATAATTCTTACTGAAATGATTTATGTCGTACTAAAATTACGAATACCGTTCATTGTGTTCTTACCTTTCTCTCTACAAACACTCAATCCACCCAAACCCCCTAAAAGCCCCAAAATGAACAAAAACTCTCAACAATCCTCCCAAATCCGAAAATCTTTCAAATTGAAAGGAAATTTCTTATCTAATTTAGTTATATGTGTGTAATTTGTGTTTACTTTGTGGTTAAACATGTGAAAACCCAAAAAAATCGCGTTTTTGTGGCTGTTTTTGTTGCTGGTGTGCGCCATTTCCACGCCCAAAATGGGCGTAAAAACTATTTTCACACGCCCATTTTGGGCATGGAAATCTGGTTTCGGCGACCGTTCTGGACATGCAAATCCCTGATCAGCGTCTGGACCGGTATTCCGGTTTATTATTATATTTTTTATTAAGTTATACGTAAATAATTAAGTAAAAGAAAGCTATAAATGGTTAACTCTGTTATGGTCTAGTTGGTTAGGTTACTCAACTTGCACCTGAGCGACCCGGGTTCAAGTCCAAGCAACGACATGATAAATTATTTTTTGCCCCGGATAAATGCAACAAATGAGCATAATTATATAAGTAAAAGAGTATTAAAATGTATTAGTCTTGTTGGTTATGTTACTCGGCTTTCGCCAGTTTGGGCGTGAAAATTATTTTTCGGCGCCCAAATTGGTCGTGAGCTACGTTTTATCGATTTATTGAACAAGAAACGTACAAATTTTACCTCATTGGGTTGTGTATCTCGATCCTCATCCGATGCACTCACTTTTCTTTGTAAATCGCTACAATAAGATATGTTTCGGGACGGTTTCTAATATAAAAGCTTGAGAGAATTTATTTCTAGAGAGAAAAAGAGAGGTAGAGAGTGAATTATTTTAAACCCGTATTCGTAAAAATGCTACCGCGAATATCACTTCTCTAATTCTTATTTTTGGTCCATTTTGTGTTTAAATAACACGAAATACAAACATACATTTCGTGTTGAATCACAAACATTCAGTTCCAAAAAAAAATCTATAGTGCCCTATTTCGTACCACAAAGCACGAAATTGATGAATCCATCCAGTCCTTCGTAGCACAAACATAAGTTGTAATTTTATTTTCTCAAAATCGACTGAGACAGTCTTAGAGAATTGTGACTTGTTTTGTTGAACTAATAAATCCCACAATATGAATAGCATTTCAGAAAGAAAAAAAAAACTAAAGGTAAACTACACCTACATTCATAAGGTAATACATTAGATATGTTATTCCGATAGAGTTCTAACGCACTATTAATTTCAGTAAGTGGTGGATACTAGGAAACATTTTTAAATCACCCCACAGCTTTATGTTGTCTCCACCACTTGCTGAAACTAAAAAGGCCATTAGAATTCCATCAGAATAACATACCCAATACAATATCCCATTAGAATGTTTAACAATGTTTCAGTGGTGATTGTAATTACCGATACCACAGGGACCTTAAAATTATTTTAGCATACATGAGGGATGCATGTATAATTTACCCAAAAAATAGTTTTACACACTTTGGACATACAATATTTTAATTGAAGTAACGGGAAATTTAGTAATATAAAAAAAAAAAGTTGGGGAGATTTGAGTGAATAATCTCACAGAATTACGGCCCCCAATATCTTATGCAGTTCCCAAGTCTCATTTGACAGTAATTTGAACCAAGGTAGATAAAGTTAACACAATTCAAATTTAAATAACAAAAGACACCAATTAATTAACTTAATTAGTTAATTAAAGTCAATTCATGAAGGGCTATTATTTCTTTAAAAAACAGCAAATTACAGCCAACCCCCTAAGGTTAGGTCAAATTACAAAGAACCCCTTATTATTTGGATAATTACAACTACATCCTTCAACTATATATTTTCTCACAAAAAAACCCCTCCTTCAGATGGTAAATTTAACACAGTAAGAGTGGACGTATAAAACAATACACAAGTGAAGAGGTGGTTTTATTACCCAAACAGGAGGGGGTCTTTTCGTAATTTAATCTTTATCTTAGAGGGTGACCGTAATTTACCAAAAAAAAAAATCCACCTTCACTATTGTATTTTTGTTAAATACAAACCCCATCCTCTGAGATTAGTCACTCTTTCAAAAAAATCCCTCCAGATTACAAACCCCTATAATGAGAGCATCATATCCTCTGATTAGCAACTCTCTCATTTCTACAGATATTATAACAACTTATTTTTTCAGGTATTTCCGAGTATTTACATAGACAACGAGAAACGAGAAATTTAATCAGCTCCTGCAAAAGGACAAGCAAAAGAAAACGTTCTCTGTAAGGTTTCTCGACACTCGAAACGAAACAAATGCACATAAACGAAATAATCACCCCCCCGAAAATGAGATATTTGTATTAAATTTATTGGAAGGAGAGAATAAAAATATATTATACGAAATTCTGTAATAAAAAGTCACCTGTTCTGCACCACTCTGTAGTTAAGGATAAGGTCTTCGGGTTTCTTCCAAATGTACGCCCTCACAGTGGCTAAGCTCATATCTGGAAGTAATACCTGGACAAAAACCACAAGACGATTTTTTTTTTTTTTTTTTAAACTCGGAGAGAAAATAGATTCCACACTTTTTACGGATACTCAAACCTAAGAGGAAACAAAGTCCAATAAATTTATTTTTTTGCACGAAAGAGAACGGGAAATCGGATAAGTTTCACTTTTTTTTTCTGGAAGTCAAAAACTAATTCCACTTCCGTTAAAAAAAATCGAAATTGGAATGGGAAAAGTTGTTCTAAACTCGGAAAATTTCGGATCGAATTCAACGGAATTCGATAAATTCCATATTTTCAGTCACCTATAACATAAAATATATAATAATATTGATATTGTTAATGTAATTTTCTAAATATAATTGGAAATATTTTTCGGGAATATAATTGGGTCATAAATTCAGAATCTAATATGTATTCCACTTCCATTAAAACTTTCAGAAGTCGGAATGAATTAATATTGATCCAAAATCAGAAATTTTCGGACCAAAATCGGCAGAATTTGGAAATTCTGTTCCAAATTCCAATCCTAGGTACAAATGAAAGTTTAGCACATAGAGAATCGAATAGATATAGATGAAGTAAATAAACATACCTGGTTATTACATAGGATTTCAATAGAAGGCTTGAGTCTTTGCCAAGGTCTGAGTCCTGAACGAAGAGAAGAATCTCCAACGAGTGGAAGTGGGCCCGGTCCTCCAAGAATACTAGGAGCCAAAGTTCCATCCGCACTCGCACTAGCCAAACTCTTATCAAGAACCATCTTTTCTATCACATAGTTAACAACCTACAAAACAAAACGAGTGTCGGTATACAAATTTATATTTAAATCAAAACAAAAACTAAAAAAAAATCCCGTCATTCTTACTTTATGTATTCTCAAAATGCGAGGAGCACTGAGTTTTCCTTGTGTAAGGATCTGTACAGCAGAACCTTCACATGGGTGCAAATAGAAGCTACATCTGCAATGGAGAAAAAATTAAATGAAATCAGCATAAATAAAAAGAATAACAGCCATTCGTCACGGATTAAAATCAACCAATTAGAACCGCATCTACACACACACACACACACACACACACACACACACACACACACACACACACACACACATATATATATATATATATATATATATATATATATATATATATATATATATATATATATATATATATATATATATATATATATATATATATATATATATATATATATATATATATATATATAGTGAAAAGGGGTAATTAACTGCCCCCTGAGAGGGCTATTACGAAAAAAACCCTCATTTTTTCATAATTACATCTAGCCCCTTGAAATTTGAAAATTTCTTACATTAACACCCCTTTTGTACGGGGTGGATGTAAGAAATTACTAACTGAAGGGGTCTGCATGTAATTTCTACAAAATGCGAATTTTTTTGTAAATCGACTTTACCTCGAGGAGGTGGTTGTAATTTACCCTTGAAGGGACATTATGCTGGAAAAATTGAAACTGAAGTTTTTAACCCTGCTTATGCTTTACCCAATTATATAATTAAAATAATTTAAACGACCAAAAACAGGTAGTTCAAAAGCAAGTCATAAAGCGAAATAAGAAAAGAGAGAATCTCGATTAAAATTACTTGGTGTTTTCTCTGGGAGGCAGGCGATTATTGAGCACACAATCAAGAACCCACCACGGGAAATCTTTCTCGTCTTCAGTTCCATCAAGATCGGTAGTTTTCTTTCTCCATGGACCGCCCTGAGAGCCTTCAGTAACAACCGAAGGAGGAGAAGTCACCGGAAATTCAAAGGGGGGATATACCGAGGAATCATTTTCCAAATTAGCATCTCCCTCTACTCGAGATAGGGTCAAAGTCCTCGTGGATATTTCATTTCCGGATGGTATTTCTCCGTTTGATGAAGGTTGTGATCCAAATCTCTGCCTTCTTTTAGCTAACCAATGCGACAATAGTCCTTTGAGGGTTTCTCTCGCAAGATTAACCTACATAAGTTCGATTAAACTTTATCCCAATGATATCAAAAAATGTAAAAAAACAAAAAAAAAAAGGTCTTGTTAGCAAATGGGATCTGTTGGGTGTAAATTTAGGGGTGGAAATCAGAGCGATCGGGTCGGAATTAGCATTTTAAGAAAAAATCCTTATTTTGGAAGTGGAAATCTAATACAAATTTCGTTAAAAAAAAAAAAGAAAAGAAACACGGAAATCGGAATTTCAGAAATTTGAATAAAAAACTTGTTCCAAAATTGGAAATTCTCAGATTGGAATCGGCAGAATTCGGGAAATATTATCAACTTTAAGATTGCAATTTCGGAAACATTGGAATTTCCGAAACGGAAATTAAAATCGGACGGAAATCGGAATCTCTCATATATATTCCAATTCCGATCCAAAAAAAAATCAGAAAAAATTGGAATTGGAATGGAAAATATTTTTCCAAAATCGGAAAATTTCAGATCGGAACCGGCAAAAATCGCGGATTCCTCTCCAATTCCCACCCTTGGTGCAATATATATGAATAAAATAACTATATTTGATTAAAATAACTATACTAGCAAATATGTATCTATTTGGAATGAACTATAGGCTATTATAGTTCCATAAAGTAGTAATTATATTCATTATAATAGTAAATACCTTGTCATCCTCAGGTTTCCCCACAATGGAAAGATCAGCAGAGTACATTTCAGCAGAAAAGCACTGTGGAGTGTCTAAATGCACCGACAAACTCCCGAGCCTCGTATCTATCGTGAACCAAGCAGGAATACTCACCTGAACAAACAGAATAAGTAGAACGATGAATATTTAAAAAAATTAAATAAATTAAAAAAAGGACATACTAATGTAAGATAGTTACCATCTCAATCAATTCTTCTTTCTTCTTCTCAAACGGAACCTGCAAACATGGCGTAAAAAAGGTTCAGAAGTCATGGAAACTACTAGAAAGTTCTTTTAGTAAATATATAACTATAATACCGACTCTATCCTCCCGGAGAAACTGCCACGTGTATAGATTATATTAAAAAGTTAAAACCAAAGCATATTACTGACCTCTCCATAATTTTCGATAACGACACCTCTTGTTATTTCCCACAACTTCACTATACCAGCAGTGTCCTTGGAAAATTTAGGATAGAGCAATCGGTTATATTAAAATTGTACAAGATGGGCAATAGCTATTAATAAATTAAAAAAAAAATTAAAATTTAGTGATAAATTACCTTAGTCAGGACGTGTCTTCTATTATTCAAAATCTCGTGCTGCACTATAGCCGGAGTTCCACTAATGCTCAAAGATGCTTCTTTATAAACGGGAACCTAGAGGAATTTCAACAGTCAATATGCAATTGGAGTTGTAATAGGATTTGAATTTTTTATAGAAAAAATAATTAACTGAATCAGAAAATTAGCTGGACACGACTTTTAAGAAAAATGCATGCAACGATTATTTAGTTCCGCCAAAAAAAAATATTTACTCACAGGTGTGGAACCTTCTAGTGAAACCCTGGCCCTTGAAAACGACAAGTTGCCAGCATAAAACGAACCACCTCTTTGGAATACTTTGACGGGATCGCGTGCTTCAGCTGGATATCTATGTACAGAAGAATCTGTTGTGGCCAGCCATATACCATCGTTATCTAATGCTAATTGCAATATAGGATGTTCTTCTCTACATAGCAATACACTTTCTCTTGAGTTCAAGTCTGTCAAATACAACTAAAATAACAAGTAGGAAGGTTAGTTTTTTTTTTTTTTAATCAAGTAAAATGGATTCGGAAATTCGTATTTTGATTTGAAGTTGTAGAGTTGCGGGCCCTTACGGAATGATCCCTTCCACCACTATAAACATGGCTAAATGACGGAGTGCTGGCAAGAGACCACACGGAGTCGGTGTGCACTGCGTAGGAATGAATGCATCGCTGCATCGAAAGATCCCAATACCTATCAAGTTTTCAGCATCAAAATTAATTAAAGAAATTGCTTCGTATAGAAGTTGTTCCAAAAAACACTTTTCACTGAAACGTATAAAAACAAAGACCTAGAAACCAAAATCTGGCGTTTTAATTACTCTCTACATCCCATAATATATGTCGGTTTAAGCAACCAAAATCTGGCGTTTTAATTGTTGCGGACATATTAAGAAAGCCGACAAATATGCATGGATCATAGCAAAAATCATAGAAAATCACTAAAATACCCTTGCTATTAATTAATTCTCAACTAATTATCTTTCAATTAATTAAGAGTGATAAAAGGCAAAATTGCAAAAAGTGCAATTAATGCATCATTGGATTGGAAGTCATTGATTATTCCAATTATCTAAAAAAATTAAGGTTTAGAAAGCTGTATAGAAATCTGTCTCAAAACACAAGCTTCAAAATCTTCGAACTAAAATTAGAATCAAATTCATAATGATTAACAAAATCGAACATTTTAGGAAACAGATAACAGTCATACGAGGTTATTGACATATACGAACAAAGTACTTACCTGATCATAGAATCAGAAGATCCAGAAATGCAATATCTGCAAATTAAGAGATGAAACTATCTCGTTATGCGTTCCAACAACTTGAAAATGGAAACCAGAGTTAATACAGTAACTAACAAGACGGAACCAAGACCCCAGTGAAATCTAAATTGTACACACTAAGGCTGGTTGACTGTATGCATGTGTTCGAATAAAGGTAGAGCAAATGCGGAATTATTGAAATGGACACAAATTTGAAATCAAGATTAGCATCATTTAGGCCGTATCGATGTTTTCTCATAACACTAAGATATTTTGGCAAGTAAAATACCACCAACTTCGATATTTTCTGATCAAACGCGAATATTTATAACTGGCGTGAAAGTAGAAGCGTGGACATAATTGAATTCTAGACCTTCACTCCAATAACCAAGGCGAAGTAAATACCAACTCTCCTAATGAGGTTGGTATTGCAGATAAAAACGTGATTCTCAATGTCAATAGCGGGAAAATAAAAATAAATAAATTGATAGAAACCCGTTCCACAAACCTGCCACTAGGATCCACAAGTAATGCCCTAATATTATCCGTGTGCCCTCTAAGCTTCATGCTTTTCGAACCAGTTCTCGGGTCCCAAACACGGATAACCTACAAATATCCATCGTCAACATTAGAGCAGCTACAAAACATTGTCTGAATACAAACAGCAAAAAAAAAAAAAAACGAATCACAAAACATTACCTTCTCAGTTCCACCTGAAACGAGAACTGTTCCCTGATCATTAGTGGCCAATGCATAAACCGACTCTTTATGCCCTTTTGCAGCAATCGGAACATAGCCTTGATTTTGAGTGGCATGCACAGAGATATTATTGCTTGAGCTGATAGGCCTGAGACTTGTATTCGGCAAAGGACCCAAACCATTACTACTAGTGGAACAATCGTCTACATCGGCATCATTTGATTTGGCTACAGGAGAAAGCGCAGCTTCGATATCCCATACGAACACCTCCCCACCGAGCCCACCAGATGCAATGACATTGCTCTGTAACGCATTAAACAAGGAACATAAACTAAATTAAGGCTCTGTAATTATTCACTAAACCTCGAAATTAAGGTTCTATTGATGAAATATTACGTTTTTCTCTGCTGCAGCAAGGCATGTGACATAGTCAGAGTGCTGATGAAACGTCCTGGCACATACTCCATCAGATAGGGAATTCCATACCTAATATTATCACAAAAAAATATAATATGATTTCAATTCATGATCAAAGATATATATATATAAATACATTCGGGGGTTATGTAAACGAGTGCACGAACCTTAATCGTGGCATCTGAGGAACAAGAAACTAATGTGTTTCCATTTGCCATAACGGCATCGTTGACCTGCACAAATAACATATTCCACAGACGTCAAAAAAAAATTCGGGAGCCAGTGAAAATAAGCTACGGTTCTCAAAAACAAGAATGTAAAATGTTAATATATTATTGTACCCAGTCGACATGAGACTCGAAAGTAGCAGAGAAAGAAGCAGAGTCTTCGGATAACGCCCATCTCTTTAATGTGGCATCACGGCTACCAGTGAAGAGGTAGTTACACCCATCTGGTTCAGTCGACGTAAATGCAGCCAAGCAGTTTATGCCAGCACAATGCTGCACATACATTCAGACAGCACACGGTAACAAATTCAGCATACCACAGTCTGTGTTTACTTATCAACGAAAATTGAATTAGTGAGATAGAAGCATCACCTTTGTATCATCTGCATCGTTTAATACATATGTCAACCTCTTTTCTTTGCGAGCTCGAACTGAATTAGATGTGTTCCCTGCACTACCAACTCGATGCATTGCGAGAATCGCTGAAGAAAATAGCTATATTTAATTATTTATAAATACTACGAAAAAATTGGATTTTTCTCTTGATAATATGTATAGTGCCGGAACAACTACTATTACTATTATCTTATGCAGGGGTCGCGATTTACTCAACTTGGACCGGATCCTTCCGGACCCATGTGGACACACACACACACACACAGTTTTGACACAAACACATATATACACATACACACACCTTTGAGACACTCATACACACACTTCAACACACATTTCACACACACACACAAATATACACAGACATACTCACACTTTTCGTCCCGATAAATCCTTCACACAATCACCGTGACGCGTACTGTCTAAAATAAACACAACTATGCACAGTGTTCAAAATTTAGAGAGCACACCTACCACAAATCTGAAGTAAGAGGTTCCATTGATTCATACTTAAACGAGTCCATTAAACAGTTACAAATGTGTAGAAAATAGCTACCAAATAACGCAAGAATCAGTTCAGACTTCTCATATCTTGTATATTAAAAAAAAAAAAAAAAGAATAATTAAGTCCAATAGCCATTTCCTAGTGAAATAATCATCTCATACTCACAAAAATTCACAAAAATCATTCAAACAATTCAAAATCTTCAAAACAAAATTCAGATACTACAAGCAAACAACCCGAAAAAAAAAATTGTCAGACTGGACAAAACCCATGAATTATAATAACCTCGAACAATACAAACAAAAATCAAAGAGTTTGCTCAAAATTTAGTCGTACCTTAACAAATGAACACAAGTACAGACAAGAAATAGGGTTTGACCTTCTTCGATGCGGCGGTATACTTCCTTTTAAGGTGCGCCAAATGCTTAAATGAAAAAAATAGGGGATTATTTATAGATTGGATTCGCAAATACAAATCAATATTTGGTCACATCGACAAGTAGGTATGACTAAGAGATTGGATTGCAGACGGCGTCGAGCGGCGGCGGAGGAGGCGGAGGATGAGTAGTGGCGTCGATTTGAAAACCGGGGAATCGAGATGTAGGGCTGTTGAAGAAAAAATGTCCAAATTTTTTTTTAATTCTCAATATTTGACAGATGTGTTTAATTTTGAAGACTTAATACAGCCGATGACCGAAAACTGGTATTTGCGGCGGCGGTGGGCGGCGGAAGAGCCGTGGAGGAGTGAGTCAGGGGGATAAAGGAGGAGGAGAGTGGAGGTGGATTTAATCGAAAACCCCTTCACGGTCAAGAATTTCGTTATTATTCATTCAGACTCTTCTTTTTCATTTATTTTTTTTTTAATATATTCATTTCATTTTAATTTGCTTAGTCAATCTTTCTTCTCATTTTATTTGTATTTTTATATCAAATAAAATAATATGTCTAATATCAAATGAGTATTTGGTAACTCCATTTATATATTTGTTTAACGATTTACATATTAATCTTAATGAAATTAAACCGTGAAAAATAAAAGATATATAAATGACAAATATATCTATGACAAAATTATTTAGAGCCCGTTTGGTTAAGCTTATTTAAAATATTTTATAAGCTCCTACATCTAATAAAATATTTTACGAGCTGATAAGCTGTTAGATCTTATTTTAAAAATTATTTTCTAAGGAGTTTGGATATGCAGATTATAAGTTAATATTAGTTCTTATAAGTTGTTGAGGTGTTTGGAAATAAAAGATCTGTTTATCGCTATAATGACAAAACATGACATCATCATAACCATTATAAGTTATTTGACTTAAATATTTTTGTTCCTAAAATATTATTATAATATTTATGAATCAATTTTACAAATAAGAGCAACTCCAATATTAAATACCAAAATTGAATTATCAAATATTTATTTGATATTTGAGATAATAATTTAATATTGATTAAAATTTATCTACTGCAACCATGGTTATCAAATTAATTATCAATTGGAAGTTCATGGGATTTTATTTTTGTAATTGCCACATGTCCACTTTTGATTAGATGTTTAGATAATTACACTTTTTATAACTCAATTTTCAGCAAGTACTTTTACATCCCAAAAGTTGAATTATCAAAATAGAACTCTAATTAGATAACCCCATTGGAGTTAAAAATTTCTATTTTTTGGTGTATAAATAGTGGTTAATGGTTTGAATACCATGTTTGATAACTCCATTGGAGTTGCTCTAAATAATAATATAAAATTTAATATATTAATATAAGATAAAGGTTGTAAAAGAAAAGTAATTTTTTTTAGATAAAAAAATATAATTCATTATTGAGATAATAAGAATATTCGGATGTTTTATATACATATAAAATGTAAATAGAGAACTTTTTTTACAATTATTATGATAATTATATTTTAACTTATAATTAATCTTGATTATAAGAATATGTTGTTTTGATAACAATATAAATATTATTAGTATTCGTGTAACATAAGAAAGTATCTAAGGGTAATTTTGTATTTTGAGTGTTTTAGTAAATAATCAAATAAGATCAGATCTTAAAGGAAAAAGGTGGCCTGGAGGTACTTTTCAAAAAACATCTTCTAAGCTCTCTAACAGCTTATATTTTGGAAAAAATAGGATATTTTCTAATTTTTTTACCAAACATTTTTAAACAGCTTATAAGCTCTTAAACATTTTATAAGATATTTTTAGGAGCTTATGAGCTTAGCCAAACAGGCTCTTAATTATAGAGGTTTTTGCGCATAATTCCCTCACCAAGCATCTTTATTACTCTAGGTTTAGGGGCTATATCTATTTCAGGGATAATTACAGTTTTGGTCCCCCAAGTTTGCACGTTTTGCACTTTTGGTCCCCCATTTACCGCCGTCAACAAAATACACACTAATGTTGTCACATTTTAACACATTTGGTCCCTCCGTCTGTTTGACCATCAAGAAGTAACGGTCAACTGTTGAATTAGGGCTGAATTTGAGATTTTTCATAGATAAAAATTGCACTCAGACCCCTGCATTCTTTTAAAATATTCTAAAAACCCCTAAAATTTTATTCAACCATAATTTAACTCCAATGTCATCATTTAATCAATTTTGACAAACGACCCCGATTTTTACAAGCATTTTCGCTGACCGTTGACCGACGTTGTTGTTGTTGTTGTTTTTTTTTTTTTACTTTTTTTTTCGGCATTGACTTTTTTTATTTAATATGATTCTGACGCCGTTCACGACATTGTATTCTAGGTTAACAATGTTGATTTTTTTTTAATTTTCTTGATTTTTATGAACTTTTTTCTTGTGACTTTTTTTTCCCCGATCAACACAATTACCGTAGACACAATAATAATACTATGTTAATATCTAGTATCATAAGATTAAAATTACGGTCTAAAAAAAATCATAATATTAAAATTACAAAATTCTAATAAAGTTTTTATCTAATCACCTCAATTTATTAAAATTCTAAAATCCATAATTTGTTCCCCTCAATTTTTTCCTCGTGGAACCGCCAGTGCATCCCAAATTTCTTCCTAAAAAAATATGAAGACGATGAATTAGGCATGTACGGAGTAATTTGGAATGAGACAACCACTCTAGTACAACGGTTTTTGGACTAACACCGGCCGTTAATTTTTATCTTTCTTTTTGGTCTTAATTTTTTTCCGTTATTGAGATGCGATGACTTTTTCCCTTTTTCTTTATTTTGACTTTTTCTATGATATTTATTTCTTGCCGATTATCAGCTTTGAATTTATTTTGAATTATATTTTTCCATTACTCAACAATTAAAATAAAAATCAAGAGAAAAATGTCAACGTTGTTAACACGACATTCAACATTGATCAACAAGTTCAAAAAAAGATCAATCGAAAAAAGAGTCAACCGAGTTAAAAAGAAAGTCAAGGTCGGATTACCCAATTTTGAAAAATCGGGGTCATTGGTTAAAATTGATTAATTGATGAAATTGGGGTTAAATTATGGTTGGATAAAAGTTTAGAGGTTTTTAGAATATCTTGAAAGAATACAGGGGTCTTATTGCAATTTTCTCAAAGAAAAACCCCAAATTCAGCCATTGACCGTTACTACTTAACGGTCAAATAGACGGAGGGACCAAATGTGTTAAAATGTGACAACATTAATGTGTATTTTGTTGACGGCGATAAATGGGGGACCAAAAATAAAAAACGTGCAAACTTGGGGGATCAAAACTGTAATTATCCCTCTATTTCACCAATAAGCTCATCCATTTAATATTTATTATAAATAAAGGAGAAATTCGTGTATATGCCAAAATTACCCCAACCCTTTATGTAATGTCGTTGACAATAGATTAATGTAATTGTACTGTCGTTGACAGTACAATTATCGTCAATGACAATATTTTTTTTTTGTTATTTTTTTTTAATTTAATTTGTTTGATTTGTTGACAAGTCAACGTAATTATACTGTTGTCGTTGACAGTAAAATAACTGTAAACACAATAATATTACTGTCAATCACATCAATATTATTATTTTTTTTTGGGGTTTTTTTTATTTTGTTTGAGTTATTCACGGAGTAACGTAATAATATTATTGTCTATTATTTTAATATGACTGTAACACAATAATATTACTATGATTGGCGGTAATATTATTGTTATTATAGTATTATTATTATCAACCAGATCAATATTATTATTTTTTTGGTTTTTTTTTTTTTTTTGTTTTGTTTGAGTTATTCACGAACTAACGTAATAATATTAATGTCTATTATCGTAATATTATTGTGGTTGACGGTAATATTACTGTTGTTATAGTAAATATTAGTGTCACTCACATTGCATATTAAACCTTGAAAACACGAATTCGCGGCACAATGTAACCGGGTTTTGGTTGATAACGAGAATTCCACCACCTTCAACTGATTGATTTGACTCGAAACTAGCGAATCAAGCATGGTTTGTGCAGTGTCAACACCTCCAGTCGAAGATGCAAACCAACCTTTGGACGATGAATGATTACTCTCCACCGTATTCCAATACAACCACAGTTAATATAGAACAAAAACAAAAATTACATCGGTGTGTTACCAAAATGTCGGAAATCACGAGTCCAACCTCGAACAAATTTCTCCTTGTAAATTAACCACGTATCCTCTCGGTACGTTATCAATCTCATATCCCAGCAATGATTTTCATCAGTTTGTTGTAATTTTGCGCATACTTTTCTTTGATTTCCGAATTCACTAAAGCCTCCCATTTTGTTCTCTGAAACACTACACCATGCTTCTTGTTGCCTCCCATAAATCTCGTCGCATTTGCTTCAACGTTTCTGTATATATGAAATAAACATAATATGTGGTTCGACTGCGGAAAATATATGCGGCAATGCTTTCAATAAGCTCAATTCCCGATCTGTCAAAATCACATATGAATCTACACTATCCAATAATTCTCTCAAACCATAAAGCCCACGCATACGAGTCCGCGTCTTCATGCGACATGAATGCAACGCCAATCGTGAAGTTCCTTCCAACAAGAATAACGTCAATTATTTCCAATAAAGGCATCAATTACCTAAATCAAAATACAATAATAGTTTTATCATTATGAAGCACTACACAAATTTTATATTAAAATTTACATACATATTACTTGTTGGTTTTATAAGTGCAATCCATCAATATAACATGCGAAAATAAACTCAAAACTTTGATCGAATCGGGGTGCGCAAACATCACGTCGGTCATTGGATCACCGCTTCATTTTCCCGATGCTAGTGTCGATACCCATCTTGTTGGAATTTATGCATCAATTGTTGCACTACAGTCCTCCCCTCTATTTCCGTTACTTTCATCTTCGCCCGCGCATTGTAAGTATGCCTTCTAGAAGTCGTAGTCGTAGGAAACTTCTTTCTCAAATGATCAAAAATCATCATCGGCTTTACGTGACTTTTTGTCAAAACTCTTGTTATTTCGTATTGCTCTTCAGTCAAACGATTGGTCGAAAGTTGCTCATGAGGATAATTTACTGAATCATGGTTATGATTGACATTTACAAATTTAAATCGCCATAATCCATCAACTCAATTCTGGAGACACCACAACGCAAAAGGGCGTTAGCATTTCTTTGTCCCGGTATATCGAAAATTTTCCACATCAACACCTTTTGCTCGTCCAAGTTCATACTTCTCACACGTCATATACAGTCCATTGGGACTTTTAGACTGTTTTATCAAACGCATACCATGATTAATAGCAGTTTCTTTCGAATAGTTAACGAATTCCTCTCTACTATCGAACACAAGTGTAACATCAAAAAAAAAATGATTATAGTCCGTCAATTCATATGTGTTCAAATGGACCATTTTTTCTTCTTCTTCTTCCAATTCTTCTTCTTCGATGTTTCAGTAAAGACAAAAATTCCATTAAAAAAAATAATAATAATATTCCTTGTGAATCGATACGGACCAGATTGAACCAGTTTCGGGTTAATCAGCACGGAACAGCCTTTTCTTTCTTTCATTTTTTTTCTAATTATGTGTGCTTTAACACGGAACTGGGGCAATCAGATCTGTGTGGTATAATATGGAATTAAAATAAAATGCCGAAAGTGCAAAATTTACTTCTAAATCTGTATAATCGTCGTCCATTAGATTTATTCTAGTTTCTTAGTTGATAAAATTGGAGAAAAAAACGTAACAATTTTCAAATTAAAAAAGAAAAAAATTATTAAATTTTAGGAGTTTGTGAAATTATGTTGGAATTTACTCTGCAATCTATAAAAGAGTACTTTATCTATCAAGCGCCTTTTCTTTACAACAAGTTCTTCAATTATTGGTATATTTTTTCCGATATTTTTTTTAATTTTTTTTCTTTTATTTGATTTGATATTTGTGTATGATTAAATTAAATATTGTAATTGGATTTGTAAACCCTCCTCCTAATCCTCCTCCAGGCTTTTACAATTCCACAACCCCATCCCCAAATTATAAACCCTAAACCCTTTCCTCAGGAAACTTCTACTATTGATGTGTTGCCTATTTTTGGCTCCGGTAATTCTAAGCTAAGGCAAGTCTGAGTTCCTTAAATATGATTCCGTAAACTTATTAGAATCTGATTTCTAATGAGTAGTATATAATAATTCTACCCAATTGTAGTACCCCATTCCCAAGATTTTTGCTCTTCCGATTCTTCAATTTCTTTCGTCGGAAACGGTTCTTCTTCTTCGTTTTATATCTGTTGTCGGTTCTTCGATTTCTGAACCACTAATCGCCAAATCTTCGGTTTCCGAATGCCATACTTCAGGTTTTCGATCTTCTGCGCCCCTACATCAGAAATCAGTCCACCACCTGAAAATGTTTCGATTTCCGAACGACCGATTGTCTATTCCGAGCCGCCATACTTCAGGTTTTCGGTTTCCGTCTATCCTTTTACTTTAAAGTTTAAACTCACTAGAGTTGTATTTGTTGTATTATAGTGTTTACAATTGTAATTAAATAATTGGTTACAACTGAAATTCAACACATTTTATCTTCTCCACATCCTTAATGAAGGGTGGAAATTGTTTTCATTTTATGGTTGGGAGTGGCTCTCTCGAGCACTATATGAAAATTACAGGTATCTTGTAGAAGGATAGTACAACTCAGAGGTGTACAAAAAATTCACATAAATTTCTAAAACTCAAACAATTTACAACTTCTTACATATGGTCTACTTGCAAATGGTCTACTTTGATCTTTATTTGTTCAATCAGTTTTCCTTAGACACGGTTGCAGACTATGGTCAGCCCGGAACCAGCCTGTTAACCACCCAGAACCAACCCAAAGACCAGAGGACCGTACTCGGACTGGAACCGAACCCGAAAATTACGGGCCAATTCCATTTTATGATATCTAGAGCCCCGAACCAACGTGTATACCCACTAGTTTAACCCCGCGAATCGAAAATGATACCCCGAGCCGAAACCAATATTTTGGTTTATGGAAATTCGCCCAAAAATTAGATGAGGGTCGAACTTGGAGCATATGAAGCGTACGAAAGTCCATACCACTGAGTCAAAACAATTTATTAAAAGAGTAATGAGTATGTATATTCAAAAAAGAAAAAGAAAAAAACAATATAAAATGATTATAATACTTATATACATAATGTTAAATAAATTTGCTATTGATTAATTCAACTTTACACCCTCAATATAAAAAAAACATAATAAAATGATTATAATATTTATATATATAGGGTTAATAGCATTTCACCACCTGGACTTTGCCCGTTTTTGCACTTTGCCACCTTAATTAACAAAAGTTGCAAGCGCACATCCAAACTCAGTTTTTTGACACACATAACCACATAAGGGGAATATTCCGGCGAATCTTCTAATTTTCTAGCGCATGCGCGATGCACATGCGAATGTACAAGGTCTTTTTCGTCTTTTCACCTGAAAATATATAGAGGGGTTGAAATTGAAAGTACCAGGGACTCAATTGAACTTAATTTCAAACTTTCACAAATTCGACATTAATTGAAACTTTGTGGCTTCATCTTCCATGGGATGAAAACACCCATCGCCGCACGCCTGTTTCAAAATGGAGCATAAAAATCTCCAATAAAGAGATGAAGAAGAACAACGATATTAATCTGCTGAAATTCGCCATGGATGAGAGAGACGAAGAACCCAACTACGGAAGCGATTGAATCGGATTTTAGATTCTCGCCAGATAGCCTGTGGTACCGCAGTACCACCGTTCTTCCTCGTGGTCGAGGTGAGGTACCTTTTCATGACCCGCGAACCGATTTCAACGCTTTCCCACTAATTATCGAGCCCAAATCGAAGATTAAACCCCGAGAGAGCAACAAATTTGAAGGAAGTGGTGGAATTGAAGTGGGCGTGGGCGTGGATACTTGAATTGGAAAGTGACCCGCTGCTCCAGTAATTCTCATCTGTTGTCTGTTTGTTGGCGCTTATGCTCATGAAATAACAACAAAGCATTTGAGGAATTCTCCAACGGCAGCCCCCCCCCCCCCCCCCCAAAGGGGATAGGGTGCTGACCAACACCTGAGGCGATCTTATCGGCATAGTCAAGCATTTGTCCAAACACCATCCCTCCCTCGTCGGAAGAGTACCGACTGCAGCCGCGCCCCCCGTATCCCCCCCCCCCGGCGTTACCTTGACCATAAGGCGGATTTCGACCCCCCCCAACTCCGGAGCCCAACCCCCGACCCCCCCCCCCCCGTTACAACTGCCCCCCCATGCACCCTCCCCCCCCCCCCTCCCTCCTGTCATGTGGTCCAGTCCCCGCCCCCCCCCCCAGGGCTCTCCCCCCCCCTGTTGGGGATCGTGCATGTATACGCAGCGGAATTTAAAATTTTATATCGAACTAGTTTCGATTACATGCATAAACTAATCACATAGTCAACGTACCTTAACGCTTTCGCCATACATATGGTAATTTTCGATTTAATTGAAAAATACATAAAACCGAAAATCACGAAACATGCTTGTTCATCATTCAATGAAATCGAAACACGTAATTACATATTACTCACATTCATAAATTATAATTCATACAAACATGCTCGAATTAATTTACGAAAGTTTCGATTCATTTTACCTCTTGTAGCGTGAGATTTCGACGAATCGAAATCCTAGAATGAGTCACGTACAAGCTGCAAATTACCAATCCTCGGGGCTGCAATTCACGGCTGGAACAAGGTGATCCAGCAAGCAACGAACGGCGATGAATGGCAGAAGCAACGGCGGCGCGTGGCAGCGGCAGCGACGGCGCGTGAGCGGCGGTGCGGCGCGTGCGGCGGTGCGTGGATTCGTCGGGGCAGCAGCTCCTCTCCAATTAGGTTCCACCTCGTATTTTCGACCCACTCGAACTACAGCACTAGATGTAAACGAGTTAGATAACAACACGAATAAAACGAAAGAAAAAGAGGAGAAAACCGGCGGTGTTTCCGGCGGTGGTCGGCGGTGGCGCGTGCGGGGCAGCAACGGCCGAAGGGGGCTGAGCGGCTAGGGTTTTGGTGTTGAAAATCTGATCTCAAACTCTTGTTTGAGGTCTATTTATACTTAGGGTTTTCAACCCTAGTGGGCTTAAGTCATTGGGCTTGACCACTGATGCATTAAGCCCATTCCCTCGTCGGCCTCGTTTCTAATAAACGATCGTCCACAAAATTATAACAAAATTATATTTGTGACGAGCTCAAAGTCCTCGTCGATACGAGTGCCTCTTCGAAATTTCCAATTTCCAAAATTGGAAACTTCTACTTCAGTGGACTTGCTAAATCGGGAAACTTCTCAATTTAGAAAGTTCACTAAATTCCGCATGTCTCTCTTTCTCTACGTTTATTCCAATTCGCAATTCACAATTACGAATCTTGGATTCAATCATATCGACATCCAATTGTTCAAAGATTAACACATTAATCTATGCTTGTTGTTATCAAGGATCTATATTACACGAGAAGTGTGACCCTCAATGGTTCAGGTGTATCCTAGCCGTGGGCTCACAACTCTTTGTGATTCGAACAACACATTGTTCTTATACGAACTCCTCCCAAGAGTCCCGATTAGAGTAAAACTCATTTTACCTAATCCCCGATCAAGTCGGTGCCCAACGAATCAAGATTGGCGTCTAGCAACTACGCATCATGATTCCCTAGATACAAATGAAGTGCCTGCAAGAACCTTATGATATAGTTAGCGTACAGTACGATCCTTTCGTAGCACATGTCCCGATTGAACTAGAGGCATTGGTTCACCGAGACCTCTTATAAAGTTCAATAACCGTGCGAACGTTCTAGGTATTATAAATCCATTCGTGTGCGACTTAGGGAAACACATTTCCCTAATCACCCCACTATCAACTCTGGCCAGAGATTCCATGGATTATAAACCGTCAGAACACACAGGACATCCATGACTACTCAAGCGCTCGAATCCCCTACTACAATGCACAGACTTCACACTAGATTTCGGATTGCACGAACGTTGGCCCTTGGAGCGGTCCGCGGTGGGACTCAGGGACAGGTCACGATACAATCGGTCCTCTAGTGAAGTCACGGTGATGTCTGGGTCTTAAGGACTAATGGTGTACAACTATATCTTAGAAACCTATTACTCGATGAATGAGAACCACTTATAGATTTCTAGGGCGAGGGAGTTCAGTGAACTCATCCAGTATGAGCACCCACTCAAGTATGCCGATGTCACAACACTGAGGACTGATGAGACGCAGTACACATACACTAAGTGCTAGTCTCAAAAGGGAAAGGCCGGTATCCTCATTATTGGCGTAACCCATCGACTAGGAACAAGGTTTAACAGTTACATTACATTGCTGAGTTATCTCACGATTCTACTAGATCAACTCACAGTAATAGAGTAACTCGTTAGGACTATATCTATGCTGCTTGCATGGGATAACAGATATAGAATGCCAAATAAGATATTTTATTATTACGAACGAAAAACGATTATTTTATTACAAAGAAAAGAGAAAGACCACAGCCACAAGTTGGCTTGCCGGTCACCTACTCTAACAATCTCCCACTTGACCTAAAGCCGACTACTCATAAATCTAAGTCCCATCGACTCTCGATGTTTCTCGTGGACTGATCCTGACAATGGCTTGGTGAAGGGATCTGCAATATTGTCCTCCGAGGTGACTCTGTCTAGCTTAACTTCACCTCTCTCTATGATCTGTCGGATCACATGGTATTTTCTCAACACGTGCTTCGACTTCTGATGAGCTCTTGGTTCCTTAGCTTGCGCTACGGCTCCGTTGTTATCGCAGTACAGCCGTACTGGATCGCTAGCGTTCGGAAATACACCCAACTCTTGGATGAATTTCCTAATCCATGACCCTTCATTTGAAGCATCTGATGCTGCAATATATTCAGCCTCGGTGGTGGAATCAGCCGTTGTGCCTTGCTTGGAACTCTTCCAACACACGACACCCCCGTTGACTTTGAATATATACCCCGAGTTTGACTTCGAGTCATCCACGTCCGATTGAAAACTAGAATCCGTGAAGCCTTCTAATTTCAACTCGGTATCCCCATAGACCAAAAACAAATCTCGAGTTCTTCGCAAGTACTTGAGAATGTCCTTCACAGCCTTCCAATGGGCTGGGCCGGGGTCGGACTGATATCTGATTGTGAAGCTCACAGCATACGCAATATCAGGTCGTGTACACAGCATGCCATACATTATGCTTCCTATAGCGGATGCATAAGGTGTTCTTTTCATCTCCTCGATTTCCATTTGCGTTTGAGGACGCATGGATTTCGAGAGACGAACCCCATGGGACATTGGCAAGAATCCCTTCTTGGATTCTTCCATGCTAAACCGTTTAAGAACGGTGTCTATGTACATGGATTGGGACAAGCCAAGCAATCTCCTCGATCTATCTCTATAGATCTGTATTCCCAATACGTAGGATGCTTCTCCCAAATCCTTCATCGAGAAACGTGTGGATAACCATACTTTAGTCGACTGCAACATCCCTACATCATTCCCAATGAGTAGTATGTCATCAACATAAAGTACAAGAAAAGTCACTGCACTCCCACTAACCTTCTTGTAGACACAAGGTTCCTCCGGGTTTTTCACAAATTCAAACTCTTTGATAGTTGTGTCGAACCTTTTGTTCCAACTACGGGATGCTTGTTTCAATCCATAAATGGATCGCTGGAGTTTGCAAACCTTTTGCTCATCTCCAGAAGATATGAAGCCTTCCGGCTGCGCCATGTAAATTTCTTCCTCAATGTCCCCATTAAGGAAAGCGGTCTTCACATCCATTTGCCATATCTCGTAGTCATACCACGCAGAGATGGCCAGCAAAATCCTAATGGACTTAAGCATAGCAACTGGAGAGAAGGTTTCCTCATAGTCAACTCCTTGCTTTTGAGTATAACCCTTCGCTACCAATCTAGCCTTGTAGGTCGATACCTTTCCATCTACTCCAATTTTCCTCTTATAGATCCATTTGCAGCCTATGGGAACAATTCCCTCGGGTGGATCTACCAAGGTCCATACCTTGTTGGAGCACATAGAGTCCATTTCGGATTTCATGGCATTTAGCCAATGTCCCTTGTCTGTATCCGATACAGCTTCGTTGAAAGTTCTAGGATCACATCCTTGGTCAACTTCATCAACGAGGAATAACCTATCGGGCGCTCTCCGAACTCTTTCGGATCTACGCAGCGACGGTTCAGGAGGTATGTTAGTGGTTTGTTGAATTGGTTCATTATCTGATTGTTGTGCTTGAACTTCAGATTGTGGTTCTCGAACTTCTTCGAGATCAACTACACTGCCCTTTCTATCCGATAGAAATTCCTTCTCAAGGAACACGGCATTTCTCGAGACGAACACCTTAGCCTCGGAAACATAGTAGAATTCGTATCCCATGGAATCCTCGGGATACCCCACAAAATAGCATAGGTCGGATTTTCCATCCAACTTATCTCCCACTAGCCGCTTCACGTAAGCGGGACAACCCCATATCCTAATATGTTTAAACGTGGGTTTCTTGGAGTGCCAAAGTTCATAAGGTGTGGAGTTAACTGCTTTGGTATTAACCCTATTCAGCAAATACACGGCAGTTAGGAGTGCATGACCCCACAGGTATGCCGGTAGCTCGGTGAACCCCATCATAGATCGAACCATGTCTAACAGTGTTCGATTCCGACGTTCGGAAACTCCATTAAGTTGAGGAGTTCCAGGAGGAGTCCATTGAGACAGAATCCCATTCTCTTTAAGATAGTCTATAAACTGAGTACTTAAGTATTCGCCACCACGATCGGATCGTAGTTTCTTAATACGTCTACCGAGTTGGTTTTCTACTTGGTGTCTAAAGTCTTTGAACCTTTCAAAAGTTTCAGACTTATACTTCATTAAGTACACGAAACCATACCTAGAATAATCATCGGTAAAGGTAACGAAGTAGTTAAAACCACCCCTAGCACTAACGCTTAGTGGACCACACACGTCTGAATGGATCAAATCCAAAAGACCCTCAGCCCGTTCCATCTTCCCTTTGAAGGGAGTCTTGGTCATTTTTCCTTTAAGGCAGGATACACAAGTTTGAAGTGATTTAACGTCCTCCAAGGAGAACATTCCTTCACTAACAAACTTGTTCATCCTTCTCAAGGAAATGTGACCTAGTCGAGCGTGCCAAAGTTGTGCGGGGTTAAGACTTATATCTTTTCGTTTTGCTGATATAACGTTAATAGGTATTTCACTTGGATTCAGTTCATATAAGTTCTTTATAAGTTGTCCCTTACAAATCATATTTTGTTCCTTTTGTATAATGCAAATCGAATTTCCAAAAACAAAAGTAAAACCTTCATTATCCAAAACAGGAATAGAAATAAGGTTTCGAATAAGTGACGGAACAAATAAACAATTGTTCAAAACAATGGAAAAACTAGAATCCAAAACAGAAAGATAAATTGTCCCAATGGCTTCAGCAGCAACCCTTGCTCCGTTGCCCATTCTTAGGTAGGTCTCACCCACATTAAGCTTCCTACTTCTTGTCATGAGCTGCAAATCATTACAAAGATGTGAGCCACAACCAGTATCCAATACCCAAGCAGAAGATTTAACGGACAAGTTAACTTCAACTAAATACGTACCCTTTTCAGAACGTTTCTGATCGAGGTAAGCCTTGCAGTTGCGTCGCCAATGGCCCTTCTTTCCACAATGATGGCAAGCGTCATCAACTTGCTTGGTGACCTTGTCATTCTTCACTCCGCTCGACTCGCCCTTCTCAAGTTTCTTGCTCGGGCCGAAACTCCTTTCTTTCCTTTTCTTCTGGAAAGAACCTTTCTTCACAGAAGGAGCAACTAGGAGAACAGATTTCTCCTTCTTGATTGTGGACTCATAGCTGACCAACATGTTCAACAACTCATCCAATGGTGGATCGAGCTTGTTCATGTTGAAGTTCACTATGAACGATTCATAAGAACTAGGAAGGGACAGTAGGATCAAATCCACCGAGAGCTCGGCTGGGAGGGTGACATCAAGGTTCACCAGCTTCTCGAGGAGAGTGATCATCTTGAGACCGTGCTCGTGGACCGAAGCCCCTTCACGCAGTCTCATGGTGATCAACTCCTTGGTAGCTGAGTACCTCGATGCCCTAGTATTCTCACTGTACATGCTTTCAAGATGGTGCTTGATATCATAAGCATGCACATGAGACTCATACTTCCTCGCGAGCTCTGGCACCATGGATGCTAGCATGTAGCATCTCGCATGGAGGTCGTCCTTCTTCCATGCCTCGAAAGTGGCAGTCTCGTCAGCAGTAGCAGTCGCAGGAAGAGCAGCGGGGGAACGTTCATTGAGCACATAGAGACGCTCCTCGACTTGGAGCACAAGTTTCAGATTGCGAAGCCAATCCAAATAGTTTGGACCGGTGAGTTTGTTTTGGTCGAGGATTGAGGAAAGGGGATGTTTGGACATTGTTGCTGAGAAAATTTTAAGAAGACAATAATTAGAGTTTAGTTCGTAATAATCGTTACAATTAAAATTTTGGACTTTTATATTTTAATTGTTCTCCCACTAATTTTATCGAATTCCACCACCCTCTAGCAGACAATCGAGAAAACTTATTTTTCTTTAATGGGCTTTAGGTCCAATAGCGCTAATGTAACCCGTAGTTAATCTATCCCGATTACACAAGCCTAAAGGTAGAGTACTATCAATCACATCACTATGTGACCCTAAAGTTCGATTTACCTCACACTTGATAATGACCTAAGTTAATCTAGCGAATATCAAAATCTTCGTGTGTCAAGTCTAGCCTACCAATATGAGATGTCATAGATCCAACTATATCAAACTAATGCAATCCCTAGTTAATCTAGCCGACCACATTAATCCAACATAATTTTATCTATGACCGTATCTCCATCTAATGTCAATTAAATTACAGCTTATCCCACAATAGCACTCCCCGCTAACACGGCTTACTGCACTATCATGAGAGGCTACACATAATTTAATTGTTGGTAGAAGGAAAGAAAAATTCAACAATTTGGTTTTTCTTTATAGCTTGATAATTATTCTTAATTAAGAATGAAGGATTTTATTTATTAAATCTTATTAGCTCATCGGAAGTTTTAGGTTATGATCGTTTGTGATTCCTACAACTATGTTCTCTAGGTATGTGGAAACGCATATTGATCCTAAGAGAGACATACGATCATCATCGTACTTAATCACAATTATTCATCTCATGAATTAATTAATTAATACGATAAATTGCAAATATAATTAACGGACCTCCTTCATTCATAAATCAATCAAATAAGAATGAAGTCCATTAGTTATTTGCTATCTAATTTGTGTTCCATTAATTAAACTAATTTAACGATTAAATTAAATAATTAATCCAACACTATTCTTTGAATTCAAATTAAATTAATGGATCAATTATCTAATTTGGGTTTAATTGATAAATAATTTCAAAAATTAAAAATCAATTAATTTTTAATATTAATTTCAGAAAATCAAATTATTTTTTTATTTTTTTTTTTTTTTTGTTGTGCTGACCGGACCGGTCGGACCGGTCCGACCGGACCGGTTCGGTCAGCTGAAAAACAGCAGCAAAAATCGAATTTTTTTTTTAATATTTTCTGAAATATTCAAAATATTTAATTAATATTAAAACACCCAATTAGATAACACCAATAATTCAACAATTCAACAAATCGAAGCATGCTTTCGAAAACGATAAACACGTTGACAAATAAACGATTAACCCGTGGCTCTGATACCACTGTTGGGGATCGTGCATGTATACGCAGCGGAATTTAAAATTTTATATCGAACTAGTTTCGATTACATGCATAAACTAATCACATAGTCAACGTACCTTAACGCTTCCGCCATACATATGGTAATTTTCGATTTAATTGAAAAATACATAAAACCGAAAATCACGAAACATGCTTGTTCATCATTCAATGAAATCGAAACACGTAATTACATATTACTCACATTCATAAATTATAATTCATACAAACATGCTCGAATTAATTTACGAAAGTTTCGATTCATTTTACCTCTTGTAGCGTGAGATTTCGACGAATCGAAATCCTAGAATGAGTCACGTACAAGCTGCAAATTACCAATCCTCGGGGCTGCAATTCACGGCTGGAACAAGGTGATCCAGCAAGCAACGAACGGCGATGAATGGCAGAAGCAACGGCGGCGCGTAGCAGCGGCAGCGACGGCGCGTGAGCGGCGGTGCGGCGCGTGCGGCGGTGCGTGGATTCATCGGGGCAGCAGCTCCTCTCCAATTAGGTTTCACCTCGTATTTTCGACCCACTCGAACTACAGCACTAGATGTAAACGAGTTAGATAACAACACGAATAAAACGAAAGAAAAAGAGGAGAAAACCGGCGGTGTTTCCGGCGGTGGTCGGCGGTGGCGCGTGCGGGGCAGCAACGGCCGAAGGGGGCTGAGCGGCTAGGGTTTTGGTGCTGAAAATCTGATCTCAAACTCTTGTTTGAGGTCTATTTATACTTAGGGTTTTCAACCCTAGTGGGCTTAAGTCATTGGGCTTGACCACTGATGCATTAAGCCCATTCCCTCGTCGGCCTCGTTTCTAATAAACGATCGTCCACAAAATTATAACAAAATTATATTTGTGACGAGCTCAAAGTCCTCGTCGATACGAGTGCCTCTTCGAAATTTCCAATTTCCAAAATTGGAAACTTCCACTTCAGTGGACTTGCTAAATCGGGAAACTTCCCAATTTAGAAAGTTCACTAAATTCCGCATGTCTCTCTTTCTCTACGTTTATTCCAATTCGCAATTCACAATTACGAATCTTGGATTCAATCATATCGACATCCAATTGTTCAAAGATTAACACATTAATCTATGCTTGTTGTTATCAAGGATCTATATTACACGAGAAGTGTGACCCTCAATGGTTCAGGTGTATCCTAGCCGTGGGCTCACAACTCTTTGTGATTCGAACAACACATTGTTCTTATACGAACTCCTCCCAAGAGTCCCGATTAGAGTAAAACTCATTTTACCTAATCCCCGATCAAGTCGGTGCCCAACGAATCAAGATTGGCGTCTAGCAACTACGCATCATGATTCCCTAGATACAAATGAAGTGCCTGCAAGAACCTTATGATATAGTTAGCGTACAATACGATCCTTTCGTAGCACATGTCCCGATTGAACTAGAGGCATTGGTTCACCGAGACCTCTTATAAAGTTCAATAACCGTGCAAACGTTCTAGGTATTATAAATCCATTCGTGTGCGACTTAGGGAAACACATTTCCCTAATCACCCCACTATCAACTCTGGCTAGAGATTCCATGGATTATAAACCGTCAGAACACACAGGACATCCATGACTACTCAAGCGCTCGAATCCCCTACTACAATGCACAGACTTCACACTAGATTTCGGATTGCACGAACGTTGGCCCTTGGAGTGGTCCGCGGTGGGACTCAGGGACAGGTCACGATACAATCGGTCCTCTAGTGAAGTCACGGTGATGTCTGGGTCTTAAGGACTAATGGTGTACAACTATATCTTAGAAACCTATTACTCGATGAATGAGAACCACTTATAGATTTCTAGGGCGAGGGAGTTCAGTGAACTCATCCAGTATGAGCACCCACTCAAGTATGCCGATGTCACAACACCGAGGACTGATGAGACGCAGTACACATACACTAAGTGCTAGTCTCAAAAGGGAAAGGCCGGTATCCTCATTATTGGCGTAACCCATCGACTAGGAACAAGGTTTAACAGTTACATTACATTGCTGAGTTATCTCACGATTCTACTAGATCAACTCACAGTAATAGAGTAACTCGTTAGGACTATATCTATGCTGCTTGCATGGGATAACAGATATAGAATGCCAAATAAGATATTTTATTATTACGAACGAAAAACGATTGTTTTATTACAAAGAATAGAGAAAGACCACAGCCACAAGTTGGCTTGCCGGTCACCTACTCTAACACCCCCCCGGAATTCTCCAACGGCAGCGCCCCTTTGTTCACCGGGCCCAGGCGGTGGGTGTTTTGATCCCATGGAAGATGAAGCCACAAAGCTTCAATTAATTTCGAATTTGTGAAAGTTTTAAATTAAGTTCAATTGAGTCCCTGGTACTTTTAGTTTCACCCTCTTATCATATTTTCAAGTAAAAAGACGAAAAAGCCCCTGCACTTTCGCATGTGCATCGCGCGTGCGCTGAAAAATTAGAAGATTCACCGGAATATTCCCCTTAAGTGGTTATGTGCATAAAAAAACTGAGTTTGGGTGTGCGTTTGCAACTTTTATTAGTTAAGGTGGCAAAGTGCAAAAGCAGCCAAAGTTCAGATGGCGAAATACTATTAACCCATATATATATAAACTCAATATAGTAAGGACTCTTTCATATTTCAACAATAACAAAGCTGTTTCTTGGTGCAATACGATAATTTTTTGGTTTCGGTTTCGGTTTCCAAGTCAAAACAACATCATCTTCAATAATCCCGTGAAATATTGAAGGGAAAATTACAAGGAGCCCGAAGATAAGGCCTAGTTACAAAAGAATCCTCCTCGTTTGTAGAATTATGTGCACCCCCTTGAAACTAACATGTTGCTAAAATCCCTAACATAATATAGTAATTGTCTAAAATACTCATGTGTTAGAATAATTAATGAAGGGTAACCCCTGAAGTATGTTAAAATAACTGTAAAGTTCATGTGGCATCGATAATTACAATCCTCCTAAAACATAGTTAGAAACTCTTATAGGATAATGCATTGGATATGCTATTTCAATAAAGTTTTAATGAACTATTAGTTTTAGGAAGTGGTGGAGACTACAAAAATCTGTGGGTGATTTAAGAAATGTTGGGGGAGCCATGCCACTACCTATCTCTATGTTGTCTCCACCACCAACTAAAAGTAATTGCCCGTTAGAATCCTATCGAAATAACGTATTCAATGCATTATCTCATTAGAATTTCTAACTATATTTCAGGGAGTGAGTGTAATTATCGATATCATAAGAACCTTAAAGTTATTTAAGCATACCTCACGGGTGTGTGTAATCTACCATTAAATGAGAGAAAATAAAGTTATAAATTCAATTTTCTGATTTTCTTACATTCAGCCACTCATGCAATGTAAAACCTTAAAAAAAAACCTTTTGACACAAAAATGACTGGTTAAGAGTAAACAAAAAGAAAAAGTCTAAAAAGAATGATAATTGTTTTAAAAATCTTACAATTAAACCCCTAAGAATATTTTAGTCATTACAAAATGAATATTTCATAGAATCTATTTGATTCATTTATTGTGAAAATACAAATATTGTAAGAAGACAGTCGTTAGTTGGCCGTCCTTGACATGTCATTTGCCAAAGAAAAATACTTGATTCCATGAGTCATGTTCTTGGGTAAATTTCATTTTTCCTCTTTGTACTTTGGCTCGATATCACTTTATCCCTTTATACTCTCAATTGCATCAATTTGTCCCCTGTACTTTGACTAGATATCACTTTACCCCATTTTAGTCTCAATTGCATCAATTTGCCTCTTGTACTTGAAAAATTGTCTCAACGTGGCCCTCGTCATTAGCTTTCAGACCTTTAACCGTAACACCATTTGATCTAAGTTTGAAAATTACAAAAAAGCCACCCTTTGGATCCCTTAATCTCGGCTGATATTGGAGCGCGACCTTCTACGACCTGGCAAAGCATTTGGAACGCCATCCCCTATCTTAAAATGGGAATTCGCGGGAGAATTAAAAATGGAATGGATACTTCAGTTTGGATGGATCCTTGACTCAAAGACGATGGAAGCTCCCGAATATTTACGAAACGACCAATATATTCGTCTTTTCGAACCTAGTAGCTGATATCATTAACTTAAACTCAAATACTTGGAATATGGAGACCATCACTGAATTTCTGGCCGATTGACATTTACCGTATATTGGTTGTCCCTGTAGGGTGTGTTTATGCGAATGATCGTCGAGTGTGGCACTTCTCCAATAATGGTAAGTTTTTGTTTGTCCCTGCTATCATAATACTCTTTTATGTCTATCTTCAACCGAGAACCAATGCAATGGATTAGTTGGATCGAGTAGCGGTGTCAACTCAAGCTTCCCCTGATCAAAATCCGAATCTTCTTGATGAGTTGGTGATCAATCTAAACAATATACAATGTATTACATATTGTATATTTCAATAAGTGGGGCTGGATTAATTTTTTTAACGCATTAAATCAAGACACTATTTATTTGTGATTTTTCTGAAACTTCCGAACTTTTTAATGAATTTATGAATATATCCTATTAAATTTCCGAAAATTATCCAATTTATGGTTGTTTTTTGAATTTCTGCAATCTCAGCTTTTCAAATTCTGGAATTCGAATAGATTTTTAAATTTAGAAAATTTTGGGAATAAGAATTGGAAGTGTTATTTGATTTTCAAAAGAAAAATGCAAGTTTTTAAAGGTTTGTTTCTGATTTGGTCCATCCAACGTTCAACATTAATCCCTTGTATATGTGTATTGTGTGTAATATGTACATGTATAGGTTTAGATAAATTCTTTACTACTATGGTTGGTAGCAGGGGTAAGCAAACAAACCGAAAAAAATAAACATAAAAACCGAAAAAAAATGAGCCATTTCAAGCAGTTCGGTATAGCAAACTGCATGTACAGGTTTTTATTTTTGCAAAAACCAATTTTTTGGGTTCATGTATGGTGCAAAGAGTGAATATTCCCTTGGAGTTCATGATTTTAATGTGGTTGATGAAAGTAAGAAACAAAATGGAGCATAATACATGATCAAAATTATGTTAATTGTCCTATAAGATTCAAGATTTTATATTTTCGTTGCATTTAGTTATTTTTGTGGAAGTAACTATAATTTGTGCTGATTTTTTTTTTTTTAACATGTATATATTTTAACATTCAATCTGGATTTCATTGGTTGTGCATTCGAACACCCTTAAATAAATTCCACCATACACTTTTAGTCCACCAATTTTATTAAGTGTTATTTATATTTTTTTTCCAATACTTAATTTCGAACACCCATAAATAAATTCAAGAATTTCTCGATCATTTTGTATACTTATTGATGTGTCTAATCATAATTAGGCCCATAAACCTAATTAAGATTAGGCCCAAATTGCCCTAAATTAATCTAATTGTGTGAAAACTCAATTAGATTACTTTTTACCTATAAAAGTAACAACACATTGTCCCACATCGGATTTTTACAAAAAGTCCTACCTATTCATCCACCTATAAATGTATGTGTCATTTCACATAGAAAGGTACACTCTAATTTGGCAATTAATAATTATTATTTGCTTATATTAATACATCTTCTGACTTGAGCGTCGGAGGATAATCGCCGGGCCAAACCCGGCGTGTCATCTAGTGTTTCAATTGTTTTGTAGGTTAACGAACGGAGCAATCCCTTCGACTACCTCGGACACGTGGCAGTGACTCACGGCATTCTCTATCTTTGTGGGCTCAAGGACACTTGGGTTGCCCAATTGGCATTTGAGCAGCATCATTTTGGCGCCGTCTGTGGGAATGTAGACTCGATCACGTGACACGGGAGGAGGTGGTCAAGGTAGCCTTAATCCGCCCCAACCAGGAGCCGGCGGTGGGATCCCGGATCCGCCTCGAAGAAAGAGGACGGCGGGAACAACCAACGCGGCGGGACCTTCAGTGCCGATCATCCAAATGACGACAGAAGAGTTGCAAGCAATGATGGACGAGACCGCGGCCAAGGCAGCGGCTTGGGCAGCGGCGGACGCAGTAGCTCAGTACATTAGCGCCCAAGGCCATAGTGATTTCGAAGAGCCGATTCTTTCAGAGAGCGACCCCTCGGAACCCGCTCACGTCCACGGGACCCCGCCCATCGTAGAACTCCACGACTCTGAGGAGAGGGTATCGCTTAGCGACCGAAGCATTTCTTCAGAACGGGCTCCCCGTAGGTATGCCCCGCCCCGGTCGCATCAGCATAGCTCAGCCTCGGACCAGGCTCCTCGAGGAGAGACGCGCGGTCGGTCACCACGGCCCCTTAAGCAACGGGCTCCTTCAAGGGAGAGAGCGGCGCGAGGCCGCCGAGAAAGAAGTGGATCCTCTCGGCCAAGTGTGACACGCCATGAGCCTCGAGGCGATAGGCATCGCGGACGATCCTTTCGCCGAGGCAACTCCCCACGAGACGAACATGGGAGTAGGTACACTCGGGCTGAAGAGACGAGAAGGCACCGCGAGAATGGTAACAAGCGTAATTCGAGAAGCCCGCGACAAGAAGCTTCAAGATCAACCGCTCGATTTGGAACGCTCCCCGCCCGAATAAGCCCTTTTATTCCGGCTATCATGGAGGAAGTTTTACCGCTCGGATTTAGGATCCCCAATCTGCCCCAATTCGATGGAACCGGAGATCCTCAAACTCACCTTAACAATTTCTTCGCTAAGATCGACCTTTACGGCCTCAGTGATGCCGCCTACTGCAAAATCTTCCAAACTACCTTAACTGATCAAGCACAAACTTGGTTCAACGGTCTGCCAGGAGGATCATTGGATGGCCTGGGCCAGTTATCGGAACGTTTCCTTAGCCAGTATTCCATCAACAAGCGATACGCCAAAACCGGATCATACCTCTTCAAAGTCAAACAACGCGAGGGAGAACCATTGAGAGACTATGTACAGCGGTTTGTCAAAGCGGTGCACGAGGTACCCAATGTTAACCACGACCTACTAGCCGATATACTGCAACATAACTTGAGGCACGTTCGCTTCCAAGAATCCATAGCCAGACGACCCCCACAAACTCTGGAGGAGCTTCTGAACCGAGCGGAGAAGTTCATCCGGATAGAAGAGGCCGTAGAGATGGGACTTCCCGTGAAAAGGAAGCGCGAAGAAGAGCGCCATGAGGCAAAAAGGAAAGAAGAAGGACGTTCGATCCACGCCCCTACCTACCCAAAGTTTACTCCCCTAAAAGCAAAACTCATGGAAGTATGGATGGTAGCGGAGCAGAAAGGTCTAGTCCAGCCCCCGAGACAGATGAAAGAAAATCCGAAAAGGCAAAAATCGGAAAAATACTGCGAGTACCATCGAGATCGGGGACACACTACCGACGAGTGCTTCCAACTAAAGCAAGAAATCGAGAGGCTAATTAAAAAAGGGCACCTGGGAGAATTCGTGGATGCGCCACGACACCAAAAATTCCAAAACAAACCCCGCTTCCAGCATAAAGGAGAACGTCCCAACCCTAGGAAAGATCGAGAGGATGACAATCTTCCAACTCAAGGAATAATTGCAGTTATTTCCGGAGGACCCTCGGGCGGTGACACTCCTAGCTCACGACGAGCATCAATTCGGGCAGCAAGAGGCTCGTATTCTACGACAGAACGTCCAGAGGGACATATTTACCACGTTCACCACCCAAACTCAGAGGTTACATTTAGCGACGACGATCTCAGAGGACCACGTGGTGAACACAACGACGCTTTAGTCATCTCTGCATCAATTTCTAATTATTTGGTGAAGAAGATTTTGGTGGACGGTGGTAGCTCGGCTGATATTATATATTACGACGCCTTCGAAAAACTAGGGATTGCCAATGCAAAACTCGCGCCTGTGAAAACACCCCTAGTAGGTTTTACGGGACACGCCGTCGAAGCTGTGGGAGAAATTTCCTTAGTCTTGTCCTTGGGATCATTCCCGTGCCGAGCTACAAACACGGTCAACTTCCTAGTCGTCAAAGCACCGTCGACTTATAACGTCATTTTGGGGCGGCCGAGTATGAACCTTTTCAGAGCAGTCCCGTCAACCTATCATATGAAGTTGAAGTTTCCTACGGCTAGCGGAGTCGGAGAAGCCGTAGGCGATCAACGCATAGCTCGAGAATACTATGCGAACACTTTGAAGGCACCTCAGGTTCGGAACACAAAGCAAGTGGGAGGAGGAGATGACACTCCCAATTATCTGAAGAGAAAATGGGTGATGGCTGTCAAAGACGACTTCATCACTCCCTCGACCAATCAAGATGCCGATAGCACAAGACTCGCAGCAGTAGAAGAACTGAAAAGTGTAGAGTTGATCCCGGGCAATCAAGATAAACTACTCCGAGTGGGAACCAACCTTGAGCCCGAAGCAGAAACAAGGCTCGTGGAGTTCCTTCGGAAAAACGGTGATGTTTTTGCATGGAGAGCGGAAGATCTCGAAGGAATTCCCCCATCTAAAATTGTTCATCGGCTTGACGTTGACCCGAAACTCAAGCCGGTAAAACAAAAGAAAAGGACTTTTGGCCCGGAACGTAATAAACACATCAAAGAGGAGGTCGACAAACTCCTTGCGGCTGGTCAAATACGTCCGGTTCAATATCCCGAATGGTTGTCAAATGTTGTCCTAGTGGCGAAATCAGGGGGAAAATGGCGCTTATGTGTGGATTTCACTAACCTGAACAAAGCTTGTCCTAAAGATCCTTTCCCTCTCCCAAGAATCGATCAGCTGGTGGATTCTACCTCAGGATGTGAGTTGTTAAGCTTTTTAGACGCATACCAAGGGTACAACCAGATCCAACTGGCCCCTGAGGACCAAGAGAAAGCGAGTTTCATTACCGACCAAGGCATTTATTGTTACAAGGTAATGCCATTCGGCCTAAAAAACGCAGGAGCAACCTATCAACGACTGGTGAACACCATGTTCGCTAATCTAATTGGGCGTAACATGGAAGTGTATATCGATGATATGTTAGTTAAAAGCGCTAAGGCCGAAAACCACTTGAAGGACCTCGAAGAGTGCTTCGCTATTCTCAGAGAATACAAAATGAAACTAAATCCTTCGAAATGCTCCTTCGGAGTGAAGGGCGGCAAATTCCTAGGCTATATGATCTCGCAACGAGGAATCGAAGCAAACCCGGCCAAGATTGATGCCCTGATCAACATGGCCCCACCTAAATCCATAAAAAATGTCCAACAATTAAACGGTTGTTTAGCGGCGCTGAATCGATTTATTTCCCGTTCAGCAGACAAAGGACTTCCTTTCTTTAGAGTGCTGCGGGAGGGGAAGAATTTCAAGTGGACGGAAGAGTGCCAAAAAGCATTCGAGGAACTGAAGCAATACCTAGCGTCACCTCCCCTCCTGACCAAACCAAGGGAAGGAGACGAACTTTTACTGTACTTAGCAACTACGTCAGAGGCGATCAGCGCAGTCTTAGTACTCGAAGGTGAAAGAGGGCATCAACCCATCTACTACGTCAGTCGCGCCCTACGGGGAGCCGAGCAGAGATATTCAAACATAGAGCGACTGGCCTTGGCATTAATCACGGCAGCGCGAAAATTGCGGCCCTATTTCCAATCACACCAGGTAGTGGTGTTGACAAATTTCCCCCTTAAACAGATCTTCCAAAGTCCTGAAACATCGGGGAGGATGGCCAAATGGGCGATCGAACTGAGTGAGTATGGGGTAGAGTTCCGGTCACGCCCGGCAATCAAAGCTCAAGTCCTTGCGGATTTTCTCGTCGAAATGACGTTTAACGAATCTACATGTTCTACACCGACGTGGACGGTTTATGTAGACGGTTCCTCTACCACGGGGGGTAGTGGAGCAGGAATTTGGATCACAAGTCCCGAAGGCGATGCTTTGGAGTACGCATTGAAGTTAGAATTTCCAGCTTCAAATAATGAAGCGGAATACGAAGCCCTTGTAGCTGGATTGAAGTTAGCTCAAGCAGCCGGAGCTAAGAAGTTGGTTACACACAGTGACTCCCAACTAGTAGTAAACCAAGTCTTAGGCACATACGAAGCCAAAGAAGAAAGTATGATTAAGTACCTCGAGTTGGTCAAACGCCTCATGGAAAGTTTCGAGAAGGTGGAAGTCAGGCAAATACCTAGAGCCGAAAATGCCATGGCAGACAAATTGGCTCGCTTAGCGAGTTCCATGTCAAAGCTCGACAGTCGCAAGATCACTTTTCTCTCTTCCGCCAAACCCGAGATAGAAACAGGCACACAAATCCTCTGTACTAGTAACACTCCGTGTTGGAAGGACGAGATAATAAAATATCTATCCACGTCAGAATTGCCTCAAGACGGAGCAGCGGCGAGGAAATTAAAAATAAAAGCCGCTCGATTCCTACTTATCGGGGAGGAGCTATACAAGAGAGGTTTTTCGGTACCTTACCTAAGATGTCTCGGACCGGACGAAGCAAGATATGTTCTCCGTGAAATTCATGAAGGCATTTGTGGGAACCACTTAGGAGGGCGAGCACTAGCCATCAAAGCGTTACGTCAAGGATACTTCTGGCCGACTATGCGTCAAGACGCTAGAGAATTAGTGGAGAAATGTAGAGCTTGCCAAATACACGCCAACATTACTCACGTACCTGGATCTCTTCTCCAACCAATTGACAGCCCAGTTCCTTTCGCACAATGGGGGATAGATCTGGTTGGGCCATTCCCACAAGCTAGTGGACAACGCAAATTCTTAATTGTAGCAGTTGACTATTTCACCAAGTGGGTGGAAGCGGAGCCCTTGGCTAAAATAGCCGAGGCCGACGTCATTCGGTTCCTATGGAAGAATGTGGTATGCCGATTTGGGATACCACGAGCCCTAATATCAGATAATGGAACTCAATTCTGCGGAAGCAAGGTCGCGGACTGGTGTGAAGGACTATCAATCAAGCAATTCTTCACTTCAGTAGGAAACCCGCAAGCTAACGGCCAAACCGAAGTTACAAACCGCACAATTCTGCAACACCTCAAAGCCAGATTAGGAGAAGCAAAGGGCGCCTGGGTTGAGGAACTCCCTAGCGTCTTATGGGCTTATCGTACAACTCCCCGAACCTCCACCGGTGAATCACCTTTCAATCTTGCTTATGGAATGGAAGCCGTCGTACCAGCTGAAATAGGGCAACCGTCATGGCGGATATCCAATTACTCAATCCAGCATAATGATCTGGCAATAAGGGCAAGTTTGGATCTTGTGGACGAGGTCAGAGAGGGCGCTACTATGCGAATGGAAGCTTACAAAGCTCGAATGGCGCGAGCCTATAACCAAAGAGTCAAACCAAGATCATTTCAGGTAGGAGACTTGGTACTCCGAAGAGTCGGGATTTCAAAGGCTGTCGGAAAGTTGGATCCAAAGTGGGAAGGACCCTACAAAGTTACTCAAGTGGTCAACGCCGGAGCTTACCGGCTTCAGCACATGGATGGCAATCAAGTTCCAAGGACTTGGAACATAGGGAATTTGAAGAAGTATTTCGCTTAGCACTTTAGGCGAACAATTTTTCTTTGTTTTTAATAAATCAGGAGCATATCGCTCGCTGTAACGCTTAAGCTAGGGAATAAGTCGGGAGCATACCGCTCGCCGCAACGCTTTTAAATTATGTAATAAGTTGGCAGCATATCGTTTGCCACGTGAAGCTAAATAAAACATTTTCGCTTGAGGCATACCGCCCACTCTAATCTGCGACCGTTTTCCTTTGTGTCGTGACAATTAATTTTTGTTTATTCTATTGAAATTCATTAGTATTTTTATTATGATTACTATGAAGTGCTTCAATCAAAGGGGTGACCACTCGACTCCCAAACAACAAAAAAAAAAAAAAAAAAAAAAAAAAACAAAAAGGTCCTTGCTAAAGGGGAAGATAACAAGGATCACAAGGGTCTGGCCAACTCGAACTTTGTTATCTCACTCCCCAAAGCACAAGTTGATAGAGAAATCAAATTCTCAACGACTCCGCAGCCCTAAATTAAGAAAAGAAGGCAAAAATGCGGAGCCCCTACATAAAAACTTAGGGGACTGATCATCCACTAAGTACCAAAAAAGCACGAAAATTGCGAAATGGGAATAAAACAAAAGTAAAATTCCATTCATGAAGCAAAAACGTGCGAATAAAAAAATAAAAAAAAAAACATAGAAAAGACTAAAGTCTTAGAAATACGTCGTAAAGGAAAATACTACTACTCTCAAGCGAGTAGAAACTGATAAACGACTACACTACTAGGCAGTCGGGTTAACGCTAGCATTCTCAGCTCCAGCAGACTCGGGCATCTCATCAAACTCATCGCCCTCAACCAGGGCGCCAATTTTCTCCGCCCCAATTTCTGGCTCAAGTTCCAAAACGCTCGGCTCTATCTCCCGTAGGATAGCCTCTGGGACAAGCTTTGTAGCACGAACTTGACTGCGGATATCCCGCACGATCTCCGCAAAAAACCCACTAGCATAACTATCCCGTAGCTCGATATAAGATTCGCTCCCTAAGAACTTGTCAACCACCATCAAACCCAAAGGCGTTTTCAAGACGTCATTCGACCCCTTATGGGCTTCCATGAAAGAAAGCGCGTCGGTCTTCTCATTCTTCAAAGATAGGCTCAGATCCTTAATCCTAGCTTCGGCCTTCAGACGTGCCGATTTTTCATCATCCGCACGTGTCACCAAGCTCTGACATTTCTTCTCCAAGGCACTCAGCTTGCCTTTTTCTTCATCCAGAGACTTCTTCAAACCTTCAATCTCTGCGCGAAGGGAGGCATTGACACCCTGAACACCCGCATACAACGAATTAACGTTCAACTTCTCTGCTTGCATCTTGGCATGCTCAGCCTCCAAGCCCCTCCCGCGATCAATAATCAAGGGCACGAAAGTCATAGTCTAAAAAATAAATAAATAAATAAAAGGGGCAGGAGTTATTATTATTAATAGTAATAATAAATCAAATATAGAGGTGCATGATAAATCCGATACTAACCCGAGCAAAGGAGGACGCCAACCCTTCGATCATCTCGTCTAGAGGTTTCCCGGCAAGACGAGTCGAATCAAACTCCGTCGGGAAACCCATTACCTTCTCCATGGCCAAGGCGCTATCAAGAACGTCAAACACCGAACCACCATTTTGCGTCCTATCAACACCAGCAACAAAATTCCCTTTCCATGCATTAACGGGCGGTAGAACCAACTCCTCAACTCCTAAGGTGCGAGGCCTTTTTTCACGCACGACGATAGGGGCGACACGAGTATCCCCGGACGCGGAGGGGGACTTGAGCTCGCTCAAAGGCAGCGGGGGCGCACTCACAATGGCAAGACGACCTTTGTCGGCGGATTTGGGATCCGAGACTCCAGCGCTCTTCTTCATAGCCACCTCCGGACCACGGGACGATCCCACCCCATGGACTGGCTTTTTCCCACTACTTCGATCCTCTGCAGTGCCTCTTCCTGACTCCCGTGCCACGGGCTTTGAGGCCGGAGGTGTGTTTCGAGATACAGGCTTCGAGGCACCATTGTTCATGCAACGACGTTTGAAATCATTATAGCTCATCGTCTCACCTGCAGAACACGAAAACAGCAAATACAAAAATATTAGTTTCAAGAAAAAAGAAAGAGGACGGAGCAATCAATACAGCACAACTCCTCTACCCTTAGAAAATAAAGTCAAAGGGTCGAAGAAATAATCGAAAAAACCCATTCCGATACAATCCATTTTGAGTCTCGAGTGTTCATTACTCCACTCAACGGGACGCACTTCACCCCATACAGAAGGAACTTCCCAATCATTCCGCACGTATAGGAACCACTCCTTCCAACTCCCCCATTTATTCTCATTTTTCTTCAAAAACTTGCATTTCGGCCGAGGATGAAAATGAAAATTAGGCGCTTTGTCCCTCAGCGGTTTCACAAGAAACATGGAGTGAAATAAATTCGCTGAAATTGGAAAACCCTCGGACTCAGCGCGATGACAAAACCCTTTGAAGTAAAGAAATGCGTTCGGCGTTAATTGACTGAGGCTCACCTTCACATCTCGACAAATTTGAACAAGAACCGGATGAGGTGGCAAAGTAAATCCAACCGAAAATGATGCAAGGAATACCGTAAAGTAGCCATCAGGAGGGGCATAACATCTCTCCCCCTTACACGGAACCGATATCTCAATAGCATGCTCGACACGTAGATAGTCCAGAATCTCGGGCAGTTGACCAACTCTAAAGGAAGAGTCGAAATTTAATTCGGCACATATTCCTGAATATTCCTCAGAAACACTACCGCCGGAAAAATCGGTTAATTCTTCTTCCTCATCGGTCAACACGCTCTCGTCCACCTCGAATTCACGTCTTCTCTTCGACCCACGAACCACGGAATTTTTTAGAGAAAAGTTCGTCCCAAACACATTAATCCGTCGAGACCACGCCCAAGTCTCAGGATCGCTACATTCTAACTCCACGGAACGAAACTCCGGGCCCACATCAGGGTTGGGAGCTGAAACACGGGGTTCGGCGGAAAAAACGGACTCCGAACGGCCCTGCACGCGCTCCACACGCGCCGGAAACGGCCCGGACGCGCCTCCACGCGCAGAACAGCTCCCAGCAGCTGTTCCCACGCGCCCCACGCGCCCCACGCGCCCCGGGTGGTCCCCGCCCACGCGCTCCACGCGCGACACGCGCTCCACGCGCCCGGCATTCCCAGGCCCCACTCCGTGTGACGTCACGCTGACGTCACACCGCACTCCCGCCCGAGTTACCCCGGTCATCCGAGTTGACTCGCCCGATTCCCCTGACCGAGTTGACTCACTCAACTGAGTCGACTCACCCGACCGAGTTGCCCAGCCCGACCGGTCCGACCCGCCTGCCCGAGTCGACTCACCCACCCGACTCGCTCGATCCGCCCGAGTTGACCCGCCCGACCGCCCGGCTGCACAGTTTTCCACGCTCGGTGACGTCACGCCACCCAGGGCTGACGTCACCCCCTCCTTTCTGACACGGAATTCAATGCCATAGCCGCCAGTACTGGAATTTTCCTCGAACAACGAACCATTACACTGTTTCGCACATAACTTCTCGCTCGCAACTCCGAATTTCACAAAATTGGTACTCCTGGACTCCAAATTTCGACCTCTTTCCACCCGGCTATCAAGATTTTTCGAATTCCCATCTTCAAAATTATCGGATTCCGAATGAACTCCACATAGTTCGTCGCTAGACTCGTCCAACAACCTTAGACCCGACATTAAATTCCTACGCCTATATCAAACGCAATTTCGAGGCTCCAAACGACAAAATACGGGTAAAACCAACGACACAAGGACTCGAATAAAAAAGTGAGGATTTGCAAAAATATTTATACCTTTGGAAGTTCGCCAATTATTTTTAAATCTCGCTAGCACAATTCTGGAAGAAGAAACCACAAGAATCCAAAATAAAAAACCCTACAAGGGCATGGATGGGCTTATATACTACTTCCAACTAGGCTCACAAGCCCATGACCCAACTTGGAAGTGGGGGGCTTAATGATGTGTCTAATCATAATTAGGCCCATAAACCTAATTAAGATTAGGCCCAAATTGCCCTAAATTAATCTAATTGTGTGAAAACTCAATTAGATTACTTTTTACCTATAAAAGTAACAACACATTGTCCCACATCGGATTTTTACAAAAAGTCCTACCTATTCATCCACCTATAAATGTATGTGTCATTTCACATAGAAAGGTACACTCTAATTTGGCAATTAATAATTATTATTTGCTTATATTAATACATCTTCTGACTTGAGCGTCGGAGGATAATCGCCGGGCCAAACCCGGCGTGTCATCTAGTGTTTCAATTGTTTTGTAGGTTAACGAACGGAGCAATCCCTTCGACTACCTCGGACACGTGGCAGTAACTCACGGCATTCTCTATCTTTGTGGGCTCAAGGACACTTGGGTTGCCCAATTGGCATTTGAGCAGCATCACTTATTTTTCAACTCTCTCTCTTTTTTTTTTTTTTTTTTTTGGTGGTTTGAGTAAATCATTGTTATTGTATTTTCATGTTCAAAATTAGGCCAATCCGAACCAAAGATTTTTGGTTATTCAAACTCAACTTTACTGGATTCTTATGTTTTAGTCTTTCACATATATGTTTGATTAATCTTATGTTTAATTTCAACATCTAAGTAAGGAGGTCGAGAAGAAAAAAAATGTTAACGGAACATCAGTGACGCAAAATCCAGTACGCAGTAGAATATGCGGTTTCAGTCATAGTGGATCCCAATTCTCAGCCCGACATACCTGGACAGGCGTGGGTCGAATTCCAACAGAGATTTTAGACGAACAACCACATATGATCGCTGCCCCGATTCCGGTCCCACATGACTGGAAGCCTGCGCATCCACTACTGCGGCATATGGTGGAGGCGCATTCAATTTCTCAATTGAGGGAGCAAATTGCATGATACGGTCCTCGACAACTTCCACGTCTGGTGTACTATCTGTTATCTTGGGAAAGCTCACCGCTACCTATTAAAGTCTAAACGCTACCTCTAGAAGGCTTACATTAAAGAACTTGAGCCTAAGTTTCAAAAATGATGAGTTTTATATAGGTTCATTATCGTATATTTATTTTACTATTATTTCCAAAATATTCATTAATTTTTTTTTTAAATTACATGTATAATAGGGGAAATTGCAAAAAGGCATATGCCCCAAAGTGAAGCCCAACACCAATTTAGAGGAGTAGACACTTAAAGAGTTTATTTCACTTACCCTAGGATTTCAATAAATTAATATTCTCGATTAATTTTTATTTTTTTCTGATCTCAATGAGATAAAATGCTAAGCTAGTAATTCGCTAAATTTATAATATACATTTTTGAAAATTCTAAAAACGAACATAAATAATTCATCACATACATAATGCAATACGTTTAGGGCATGATAATTCTATAATGACTAAACACAATCTGATTTATTTGTCATTTATTTCTTGTTGCCATCAATCTCATTCCTCAGTTTTATTTTACATGGTAAGTGATTCGGACAGTGCAACCCAAGAGAAGAGGCCCAAGGCGGCCCACCCGAAGGTTCAGCCCAAAAGGCAAAAGCCACTCAGGGCCCACTAAGAAAAGCGGCCCAGGAGATAGCCCGCACCGGAGACCTCTCCTCGCTAATACGATTGAGCGAAGGAGATGAGCTGCCGAGGACCGGGCGAGCACACAAACCCCAAAGGAGACACTACAATAGCCTTATCCAAAGCATTAATGACTTTGACAAGTAAGGAGGGGCGCACTAATGACCCCGGCAGACAAGTCTAGCGCGCATAGGGGCAAATAAATGCTCTGACACCAGTATTTTAGCGCCCGAGTGATTGGTGACAGTCGGAAAAAAAAGAAAAGCCTAAAGAAACGTGCAGAAATGCTACCACCTAGAAATCACGGGAAACGGCAATGGCTGAGTAGATAGTAATTAGTATAAGAAAAGCAACTAGATTTTACGAATTTTCAAAAGTCCCAACAAATGCCATGTGGCAGAGTTGAGGGGCACGTTTTTTTGCCGACGGGGCCCACTTCCGGTATTGCTCGCCAGCTGCCATGGTTTGTTCTTTGAGCATATTCTTAGCGGGCTCATCTTATACTATGACATAGTAATATATTGTTTGTTTCTCAGTTTTGCAATAAAAGTATTCATATTTTCAAAAAATAACCGATTATTAATTTGCAGAAAGTTATATAAATATTCATATTTCATTATGCGTATCAACATTCTCATTGATATTTCCAAAGAAAAATTAACATATTTTGGACTTCCAACTTTTTAAATAATAGCCTACAAGATATCGTATAGCTCCCACGGGCATAGCACAACATCAAAGTATGAGGAGTTGAAATAGGAGCATCGTGTGTATAAAAGAAAATGCACGCACACAAATTTCTAGTATGAGCTCGTTTGAATGAATAATTTTGTTCCATAATTTACGAAACTCAATTTGAGCTCCGATGAACTTAAAGAGTCGAACATAAATCAAAATCGAGTAGCTTGAGTTTTTGCACATATTCTATCATTTCAAACTCGGCTCAACAATTAAAACAAATTTGGCTAGACTCAATTTCATTTACACTCATTATTAAATGGTCTAAATAGGATAAATAAACTTTTGGTTTTTCTTTTCACAAAAGGCGTTTGAAGTTCAAACAAAAAAAAAATAATAAATATAATTATTTTTGGGGAAAATAGAGAAAAAATTCTGTAATTGGTGAAAATTAACTTTTGAGTTCCAAAGGCTGCTTCATTTGACCCGAATTAATTTTATTGAATATGAATTTAGATAAGATACAATAAATCATTTTTTTTTTTGAGTAAATAGATCATTTTATTATCTTGGGTAAATTACATCCACCCATGAGCAAGGTATGATTAATTTACGAAAAAATCCCTCTTGTTTGGATAATTACATCTACCCCTCAACTATAATTTTTTTTTACACCTTCATCCTTATGGCGTCAAATTCAACATAATCATCTAGATTTCGTGGCGTCAAATTCAACATAATTTGTACTCGTTTTGTGTAAAAATACAGTTTTTGATGCACCACAATCTGATACATACATGCCAAAAAACACATATTATGATCAAGCTTGCTTCAAAATGTAGAGTTCGAATGAGATAAAATGGGTACAAAAGTGATATAATATTCCATATAATCTCGAAGATTACACTAAATCTGAAACCGCAAGGGTTGGAAGTGTAAGAAGATTTATAGTTGAGGGGTGGTTGTAATTTAATAGAAAAAAAATAATAATAATAATAATAATAATAATAATAATAATAATAATAATAATAATAATAATAATAATAACAATAATAATAAAAAATAAAAAATAAATAAAAAAAAAACCTTAACCGCCGTTATGTTTCGGTCTTATATAAATGAAAATAAATCCTTGTACCCTTTTTGAGTTCTTTTCAATCATATCCTAACTCTGCCGAATTGTCAGAGAATCTCTCTCTAGACTTTATTTCTCTTACTCTTTATTTTTATATTAATTATTTATTTCTTACTCTTGATTTATTTTGATTATACATATGCATTTTTACTCTCGATTTTTATCTTAATTATTTTGTTGATGGCATCGTATTATTCTAGATATGTTTCAATGAGCAATATTGTAGAGTATGTGGCCCAAATGAATTCTTTGTGAATGGCCATTAAAATTCCACCTTGCAACCCACTTACGAGCAGCCCACAAAATTTAAGCCCAAAATTAAAAGTCAGCCAGGTTTTCCCTTTCTCTCTCTCTTCACCTCTTTTTCTTATATCGGTGTTTTGTTTTACAGCAGATTAATAATTCAAATCTGCCCATTTTTTCTCTCAACAAATCTTGGTGATTTGTTACCTAATTCTTCGTGAATTTGGTGGATGATTTGGGCGTATAAGTGCACCCTTTTCTTCTTCTGTGTGTGAGACGAAAAAGACGTGGAAAAATAGTGACAGAAAAATAGAGTCGAGAAAAATACTTTGTGTATTTGAGAGGGAAAAAATAGAGTGAAAAGAGATAAACCCTTTTTTGAGAAGCTCGATTCTTTCAATGAATTCTAGCTTACTTCTTTAGGGATAAACCGGTGAGATTAGGGTGTGAATTTGGGTTTCGTTTTCTTCGTTTTCTTCGTTGGAATACACTGTGTGTGTGTGTGTACGTGTGTGTGGCTGCCGTGAGTGTTGGAGGCCCCACTTGGATCTTGGACGAGGACTCGGAGATTGAAGACTGAGCCGGAAAATCGAACCTCGCCGGAGCAGCCGTCGGAGGATTTCTCGTTTGCAATTCTGTGTGAATTGCTCGGTTTTGTCTCTTACCCTTATTTATTTTTCTGCATTAATTAAATAATGTTTTATTCTAGGTTAATTGAGCATTAATATTTTATTCTTAAAATATTGTGCAAGATGATTGCTTCTCTGTCTGTTTTCTACAAGGTTATCAGAACCGGACCGGACCGGCCGGTCGAACCGGTCCGACCGCGACCCGTGAAAAAAATGGTCCGATCCGACCCCTAAAACCGGAAAAACTAAGAACCCGGTCCAAATGTTTAAACCCCGGTTCGACCGGACAAAACCGGTGAACCCGGGAACCGGCCATTGACCCGGTTTTTGTATAAAACACTGCGTTGGAGGTGGCTATTGGTGGCGGCATTTGGGCGGAATTCAACGGGGCGGCTGGATCTGGGTGGAGTAGGCTGTGGACGACTTGAATTCGACGGATCTGGCCGTCGGTTGCCGGAATTTCATAAATCCGGTCGTATGTGACTGGATATGGAGGAAGAAAAAAATAGTCGAAGAGAGAAATAGATAAGGGAGAGAGAGGAGGAGATATGATGTGGTGTAAAAGAAAAAAATAATTGTTAGTAAGAGAGAATGATGAGTGCATGTGGATTTCGTGGAGATGAAAATCGTGATAAAAAAAATCTGGGGAAGGAGGTGTCTCTGTGCAGTGATGAGGGAAGAATGTGGGAGAGATGAGAGAGGAGAGAGAACCTGGAGAGAGAAGATAAAAAAATCTGAAAAAATAGTTGTGGTAAATAATAAAGGAAATAGAATAATAATAAAGTGAATAGAATGTGTGAAAGATAAAAAAACATAGAAAATAGTAAATTTAAAACTAATAAAATAATTGAAATTTTAAAGAATTAAAAAACCCGGGTCGACTCCGGTTGAACCGGTCCGACCGTGACCCAAATGCCGATCCGGTTTTGTATCCGGTCCGGTTCTGATAACATTGGTTTTCTATTAACTTACAGTTGTTTACGCCTATTATCTTATTTAATATTCTATATTATTAGGATTAATATTATAATATTAACTTCTTGCATTTGGTATTGAATATTCTATGTTTGACTTGACGTCAATTGTTTTGGATTAAATGTTATGGCTTTATATAAATTGATTATTTCTATGGCTATGTGCATTGTGTCTTCTCCGGGCAGATACCCAACAAATATTGATTTCAGATCTATTTTTTATTAGTTCTTATTTTTATTAATTTGATAATGTTGTATTGTATTGCTGGATCTGTTTCGATGAACAAGAATTTTTGTTTCTTGTTTTTTGGTTACAAAAGATATTTATTTAAATTTGTTTATTGCTTTTTTGGTTACAAGAAGATAGTTATTTTAATTTTTTTCTTGTTTTTTTGGTTACCAGAAGATATTCATTTTAATTTGTTTATTGTTTTTTTGGTTACCAGAGGATATTTATTTTAATTTGTTTATTGTTTTTTTGGTTACAAGAAGATCTTTGTTTTAATTTGTTTTGTTTTTTTTGATTGTTTTTTGTTACAAGAAGATATTTAATTTCATTTGTTTCTCAATAATTTTCCTAATGTCTTCTGTTGCTTTTGGAAGTACGGACACCCATTTTTAGAGTTTATTACAATTAGTACCTTTGTGTTATATCTAATGCTAATAAACCCATATGATATAGTTTTTTTAGCAACTAGTACCCGGGTTTGGTGTATTTTGCTAATAAAATAACGGATGGTAGTTTTCTAGCAATTCCACATAATAATGGGGTACTAATTGTAAAAAAACCCCATATTTATATCTTATTTTCTGTTTATGTAAATATGATTAAGGCGGCGGTTATATGCAAGCCTATTTTTTTATTAGTTCAAGACCTCCAACATAAAAATACTAATTTACCCTTAATGAAATTTAAAATCAAATAAAAAACACAAAACATAAAAAAATAAAAAAAAATCATTTACTTTGTGCAAGACCAAATAAAATACATAAATCCAGAAACCCCTCTTCCTTATTTCACGACTTACAACTCTCCTTCTTCTTCTCCTTCTTCTTCATAAACCCACAAAGAAATCCTACACACCAAAATTATCAAATACATACCAAATATTCACGATGAAACCAGAAAACAATGATACGGTGGTTTACGAGGGTGGAGAACACAATGAAATATGTTTTAACCGTTTATTTTTGCTTTTGAGTCGTTTTTTTTTTGTTGGGAAAAAAATTCGACGATACCAAAAATCGGTTTGCAAATACCGATTTTTGTTACTAAAGTCGGTAACCACATTCCGATTATTTTAATAAAAATCGGTACTTAAAAACCGATTTTTGTAGTAAAAATCGGCATGACAACACCGATTTATTTTTGTATTATCGGTATTGTCATGCCGACTTGTACTACAAAAATCGGTTTTTAAATACCGATTTTATTATCTTTGTTTTTTAAGACCGTTTTCTCATACTTTCGTGCATCAACCTAGGGGATTGATGGAGAATTATTCAAATGAATTATTTTTAACGAATAAATATTTGAGATACGGAAAGCTCTACTCGATTGGGTTAAAGGGGTGGTAGAAGCCACCGAATGGTGATAAACATTTTCGTTTCAAATATTTAAAAAATATCAATTAACCAAATATATAATGTATTATTTAAAAAAAAATTCAAAAAATATCGGTATTCGAAAACCGATTTTGTACTCAATAATCGACACTAGAACGCCGATTTTGACTTGTAAAGTCGACGTTGTGTCGCCGATTTGGTTAACGAAAATCGGTATTATGACGCCGATTTTCGTGTACAAAATCGGTCTGGATAAACCGATTTCGGAAACCAACGAAAAAAAATAAAAAAACCAATTTCAATTCCAATTTCTTTTCCAAAATCGGCCAAATCATTGCAACCCAACAAGAAATAAGCATAAAATAATGTTCATTCATACATATTTATCAAGAATTGATGTTCGATTAATGTTTTCGAATTTACAAATAAAAATTTTGCAAAAAGGACATCGATGCTCGATTAATGTTTTTGAATTTACAAACAAAAGTTTAGTAAAATGGACTTACTTGTTGGTGGTGGTGCGGTGGTGGTAATGGTGCGGTGAGTGGGTCGCTGGTCATCGCCGGTGCGGTGAAAGTCTCGCTGGTTGGCAGTCGTGATATTTCTTTTTTGTTTTTTTGTTTTTTTTTTTTTTGATTTTTGGTCTTGAACAAATTAAAAATAAGATTTATTTGTATTTGAATATTATTTGTGTATAGGGGTATATTTGTCATCTTTGGTCTTGATGTAATAAAATTAGATTAATTTACGGGCTTGAACTAATAAACTATTTTATGTGGTTTTAAACTAATAAAAAAATGGACTTGCATACAACCGCCGTCTATGATTAATCCACAATATATTTTGCCCAATTTATAGATTTTTAATTTTTTTTTTTTTACTATAAAAAAGCCACAATTCAATTTCCAAAACCCTGCATTTCCAAAGACCCTAAATCAAAAACACTTTTCTGTTAATCCGAACCCCAAATTCAAAATCCCCAATTCCAAAACCTATCTTCAAATCCGATGGGCGTTCTTCCGGCGAGCTACGACTGCGATTCCGACCGATTCGGATCGATCCTTCCTCCTCCGCTCGCCGGAGATTCATCACCCCTTCGCTGCCGATCTGGTATTTCCGGCAGCTCTACTGTTTCATCTTCTGCTGTTATGGTTGAACTTGATACTATCAAAATACTGTTTCATCTTCTGCTGTTATGGTTGAACTTGATACTATCAAAATATCAATCGAGGAGGGGAAATTAGAAATAAAACAGGATATTAGAAATTTTACCACGGATATATTACTTGCAATTGAAAAAATCCAGAATGCAATGGGTGAAGTGACAGGTGGAAGTACGGAGGAGATCAAAATCTCTGGTGACAAGATTGAAGAGAACTTCGCCGAGATTAAAAACCGCTGCGCAGGGTGGGATGGGGTACATGTATCTTGCTAATAAAAGAACGGAGGGTAGTTTTCTAGCAATTCCACAATGGGGTACTAATTGTAAAAACCCCAATTTTTATATCGATTTATGTTAATTTTATTTTATGTTTATATAAATATGATTAATCCACAATATATTTTTGCCCAATTTATAGATTTTTTTTATTTTTTTAAATTTTTAGTATAAAAAAGCCACTACTCAATTTCCTAAACCCCGAGCCGCCATACTTCCAGTTGTATTTGTTGTATTATAGTGTTTACAATTGTAATTAAATAGTTGGTTACAACTGAAAACCTACACCTTTTATCTTCTCTCCACATGCTTAATGAAGGGTGGAAATTGTTTTCATTTTACAGTTGGGAGTGGCTCTCTCGAGCACTATATAAAAATTACAGGTATCTTGTAGAAGGATAGTACAACTGAGAGGTGTACGGAAAATTCACATAAATTTCTAAAACTCAAACCGTTTACAACTTCTTACATAAGGTCTACTTACAAATGGTCTACTTTGGTCTTTATTTGTTCAATCAGTTTTCCTTAGACACGGTTGCAGACTATGGTCAGCCCGGAACCAGCCTGTTAACCACCCATAACCAACCCAAAGACCAGAGTACCGTACCCGGACTGGAATCGAACCCGAAAATTACGGGCTAATTCCGGTTTATGATATCTAGAGCCCCGAACCAATGGGTATACCCGCTAACAATGTTAGAAGAACCGGACTGGATCGGCCGATCGGACCGGTCCGACCGCGACCCACCACAAAAGCGGTCCGGTTTGACTCTGAAAACCGGGATATTCAAGAATCCGGGTCAAATGGCAAAACCCGGTTCGACCGGCAAAACCCGGCGAACTCGGAAACCGGTCACTGACCCGGGTTTTTATCTAAAACACTTCACGGTGGCTGTTAGTGGCCGGATCTGCCACAAAATTTACCGGAGGTGGCCGTATCTGAGTGGAGTAGGCCGTGGGTTGTCATGTCATAATTCAATAGATCTGTCCGTGGGTGGCGGAATTCCACGAGTTTGGATCGTGGGTGATTGAAACAGATTATGTTTTTGAATAAAAGAGAAGAAGAAGAATAAGGGGAAAAAAAACTGAGAAAAAAAAAGGAAAAAAAGAAAAAGAAAAAAAGAGAAAGGGGAGAGAGACGAGAGGGAGGTATGTGGATAGATGTGATAAGAGGAGAGAAGGTGAAGAGAGGATAGAAAAAAATACGTATATATAAGCAAACATGAGTGTGGAAAATAATAAAAGAAATAGTTTATATATTTAAAAAGTTAATAATAAAAGGGAAGAGAGTGTGAAAAATAAAATAACATGTATAGAAAATATAAATTTAAATATTAAAATTGATTAAATAATTAAAAAAATAAAAAAAACCCGGGTCGAACCCGGTTGAACCGGTTCGACCGTGACCTGAATGTGCTTATCAAGTTTTGTATCCGGTCCGGTTTCGATAACAGTGCGGCCACTAGTTTAACCCTGCGAATCGAAAATGACAACCCGAGCCGGAACCGATTTTTTGGTCGATGGAAATTCGCCCAAAAATTAGATGATGGTCGAACTTGGAGTATACGAAGCGTAAGAAAGTCCATACCACCGAGTCAAAACAATTTATTAAAAGATTAATGAGTGTGTATATTAAAAAAAAAAGAAAAGAAAAAAACAATATAAAATGATTATAATACTTGTATAAATAATATTAAATAAATTTGCTATTGATTAATTCAATTTACACCCTCAATATAAAAAACAGCATTATAAAATGATTATGATACTTATATATATATATAGGGTTAATAGTATTTCGCCACCTGAACTTCGAGGAGGGGAAATTAGAAATAAAATGAAGAGAACTTCGCCAAGATTAAAAACCGCTGCGCAGAGTTGACGAATTCGAGCGAAGAGATCAAGAATTATGTTGGTAAGCTCGTGGATGCGGTTCGTGATTTGAAGAATTCCGATAGTCCGAAGGATAAAACTGAAAGCATTAGGTTTTCAGTTAACAAGTTGAAGACGTCCGTCGAAAGTTTGACAGACGAAATCAGGGAACTCAAGCGATCGTCGTCGAAATCAATTCGTTTTTGAGATCTCGGTAATTTTCGAATCTTTTTCTCATTTTGAATTTCTGCTTTTGTTGTTTAATGTCAAAATTATTATGTGCATTGTTGAGTGGAAATCTTGCATTTATAATTCTTGTGTGTGACGTCGGCATTTGGTTACAAAAAAAATCGGGTTTTCGGGTTTATGAAATGTATCTCTTTTCAACAATTAGTTGGTTTTGTTTAATTGCTACTAATCTTAAACTGCTACTCTCAGAATAAGAAACTGATATCTTCAATTGTGTTATGCAGGTAAGATAAATACCCTCTCTTTCAAATGGCTTTTATGTTTTGATTGAATTTTTGTATCGTAGATGTTATCGAACTTTTGATGTATTCTTACTTTCGTATTGGTTTAAGACTTGAATTAGTTTAATCTTAGTTTCTATTATTTTCTGTTCTGAAACAATAATCATGTTCCCTACAAAACAATGTTTCTTTGCTCTGTTTTCATGAATACACCCTCGATAAAGTAATAAGTGGTAAATTAATATCATCGCTTAAATAATAAATTTTTCCGGTCCCGATTCGAGGAAAACGTACTAAATTTTATAAAATCATATACATTTGAAAATTTAAAGAAGTCCCATATAATATATATACATAGATACTGCATAATAGTAATTCTTAAAAGAAACTAGTAATTATGCCGTGCGTTGCATGGGACGCATTAAAAAAAATGAAAAAAAAGTAATAATTGTTTTGTCAAATCACAAATACCCTCATGAGGTATGGTCAATTTATAATTGTTTTGTCAAATCACAAATACCCTCCTGAGGTATGGTCAATTTAACAAAAAAACCCCTCTTGTTTGGATAATTACATCTACCTCTCAACCATGTTTTTTTTCTTACACCTCCACCCTTATGGTGTCAAATTCAACATAATCATCTAGATTTCGTGGAATGTGCTCTAGTTTGTACTCGTTTTGTGTAAAAATATAGTTTCTGATGCACTACAATCTGATATATACAAGCCAAATAACACATATTATAATCATCTTGCTTCAAAATGTAGAGTTCGAATGGGATAAAACGGGTACAAAAGTGATAACATTCCATATAATCTCGAAGATTCCACTAAATTGAGGAGTGAGGGGTGGTTGTAATTATCCAAACAAGTGGGGGGTTTTTGTAATTTGACCATACCTTCAGGGGTGGTTGTAATTTACCCTAATTGTTTAAATAAATGATAGTACAAATTGTAAAGAAATTTATTAAATAATTTTGAAATATATCTGTTGAAATACAAATTACACTACTATTATCTTATTTTATTGTAGCACATATTTTTTCATACTACACACACACATCGAGTGTCAATATATAAAATAGGGGTTTTTGCGCATAAGTCCCTAACTAAACATCTTTATTATTCTAGGTTTAGGGGCTATAACTTTCACCAATAAGCCTATCCCTTTAATATTTATTATAAATAAATGAACATTGATGTATATGACAATATTACCCCCAACCCTTTATACCAAATTCTTAATTGTAACCCCAGTTTAATTAATCTTGTCGTGTAACCCCAATTTAATTAATTTTTGACCTTTTTTTTCAAAAAAAATTGTTTTCAAAAAATTTCTTTTTGCCGACGGATTCCGACGTTGTCCTTTTTTTTTTTCTGGTCTGTTTTTTTCCGCCGCTGAATTTCGGCGTTGACTTTTTTTTTTTTTTTTTTTACGTCCGCCGCTAAATGTTGACCGTACTTGTGCTGTCACTGACATTAAATTAACGTAATTATACTGTCAATGACAGTTAAGTAACGTAATTGTACTGCCGTTGACAATACATTTATGTAATTGTTCTGCCGTTGACAGTAAATTAACGTAATATTATTATTTTTTATTTTTTGTTATTTTTTTAATTTTGTTTGATTTGTTGACAAGTCAACGTAATTATATTATTGTCGTTGGCAGTCAAATAACTGTAAATACAATAATATTACTGTCAACAACATCGATATTATTATTTTTTTGGGTTTTTTGTTTTGTTTGAGTTATTCACGGAGTAACGTAATAATATTACTGTTTATTATTGTAATATTACTGTAAACACAATAATATTACTGTGGTTGACGGTAATATTACTGTTGTTATAGTAATATTGTTGTCAAGCACATCAATATTATTATTTTGTTTGGATTTTTTTGTTTGTTTGAGTTATTCAGGGAGTAACGTAATAATATTACGGTGGTTAACGGTAATATTACTGTTGTTATAGTAATATTAATGTCACTGACAGTAATATTAATTCTTTTGACTTTTTATTATGTTTACATTTGTTGAACGATCAACATAGTAATATGACACCATTACATAATAATAATGAATTTTGTTGTGTTAATATTAATGTGCTATAGATTAATATAGCAATATTACTGTGTTAAACTGTAGTATAGTTAGTTTTACTGTATTTAACAGTAATATAGTTAATATTGTTGTCAATCACAACAATATTGTTATTTAATTACAGAAAGATTTTTTTTTTTTTGAAAAAATCAACGCCAAAGACCAGCGTTACGCCAGAATCCGGTGGTTGAAAAATCAGGAGAAAAAAACAGTCAACGCCGGAGACCGGCGGTCAACGGCGGCGACGGACGAATTTGTCCATAAAAATATGTTTTGGGTCAAAATTAAAAAAATTGTGAAATTTGGGGTCAATTTGAGGTTAAATTAAATTAAGGATGAAATTGAAGCATATTAAAGTATGAGGGGCTATCAAACAAATAAAATGGGCGTGCTAGACAACCTAGATTAGTCAATTATCCAAAAAAATACGATTATCCAAAAACCACTGTACACAATGGAAAAACGCAGAGGAACGAAGAAGAGCACCGGTGTAATTGCTATGATGGGAAAAGTCTAAGCA
>NW_012193108.1:611553-644779 GCF_000504015.1 Erythranthe guttata
GGATCATCTTATGACACTGACTCGCCAAGAGAGGTTGGCGTAGTGTCCACGAAGTCGAGCATAACTCTCTCATCCGGACTCCAAATCGACTGGTCCCGGTGGCATTAGAAAGCTATTGCAGTGGGCTACAATTCCCGCCTAACGTCAAAATTCCAAATTCGGACTCGAACATGGTCAAAATTGGATAACAAAAGCGATTATGAAAATACGTACTACAATTCAAGGACGTGAATGCGCATCAAGAAACGTGCACAAAAACACTCGCTAGAAAAGATACGCACATGAGTAAAAGTTCAAAAGCATGCACAAAAGTACTCAAGCAAAAGTGCATTCCCAAAAAGGATCATGAAAACACAAACTACAATCCTAGGACAATAATACAAATCAACAAATATGCACAAACACGCTCCCTCAAATGGACATGCACAAAAATGTACATGTAAAAAAACATGCGCAAAAGTGCATCCGAAACAACGTTCTTAAAAACCCGAACTCCAATATTATGACTTTAATACGAATGAACAGAGAACAGCAAAAACACTAGATAAAAAAGATACAATGGAGTGTAGCAATAATACTCGACGTTTACGTTTACGTGGATTTTTGTTTGGATTAATTTATATTTCTGTTTTTATTGGTGGATTTGGTATCTTTTTGGTACAAATCGAAAATAAGGTGTCCAGGAAGCAAAAATGATCAAAGGGTAAGAAAAGAGTTACAATTAAGAAAATAAAATCAAATTAAAAGAGAGAATCCCTCAACATCTTTTGTATTGTCCACGAAGTCGAGCATAACTCTCTCATCCGGACTCCAAATCGACTGGTTCCGATCGCATTAGAAAGCTATTTTAGTGGGCTACAATTCCCGTCTAACGTCAAAATTCCAAATTCGGACTCGAACATGGTCAAAATTGGATAACAAAAGCGATCATGAAAATACGTACTACAATTGAAGGACGTGACGTGAATGCGCATCCGGAAACGTGCACAAAAACACTCGCTAGAAAAGATACGCACATGAGTAAAAGTTCAAAAGCATGCACAAAAGTACTCACGCAAAAGTGCATTCGCAAAAAGGATCATGAAAACACAAACTACAATCCTAGGACATTAATACAAATCAACAAACATGCACAAACACGCTCCCTCAAATGGACATGCACAAAAACGTACATGTAAAAAAACATGCGCAAAAGTGCATCTGCAACAACATTCTTAAAAACACGAACTACAATACTATGACTTTAATATGCATCAACAGACAACAGCAAAAACACTAGATAAAAAAGATACAATGGAGTGTAGCAATAATACTCGACGTTTACGTTTACGTGGATTTTTGTTAGGATTAATTTATATTTCTGTTTTTATTGGTGGATTTGGTATCTTTTAGGTACAAATCGAAAATTAGGTGTCCAGGAAGCAAAAATGATCAAAGGGTAAGAAAAGAGTTGCAATTAAGAAAATAAAATCAAATCAGAAGAGAGAATCCCTCAACATCTTTGGTAGTGTCCACGAAGTCGAGCATAACTCTCTCATCCGGACTCCAAATCGGAGTGGTTCCGGTGGCATTAGAAAGCTATTTAAGTGGGCTACAATGCCCTTCTAACGTCAAAATTCCAAATTCGGACTCGAACATGGTCATAATTGGATAACAAAAGCGATCATGAAAATCCGTACTACAATTCAAGGACGTGAATGCCCATCAAGAAACGTGCACAAAAACACTAGCTAGAAAAGATATGCACATGAATAAAAGTTCAAAAGCATGCACAAAAGTACTCATGCAAAAGTGCATTCGCAAAAAGGATCATGAAAACACAAACTACAATCCTAGGACATTAATACAAATCAACAAACACGCACAAACACGCTCCCTCAAATGGACATGCACAAAAACGTACATGTAAAAAAACATGCGCAAAAGTGCATCCGCAACAACATTCTTAAAAACACGAACTACAATCGCCATAGACTTTACTCTGCATCAACAGACAATAGCAAAAACACTAGATAAAAAAGATACAATGGAGTGTAGCAATAATACTCGACGTTTACGTTTACGTGGATTTTTGTTTGGATTAATTTATATTTCTATTTTTATTGGTGGATTTGGTATCTTTTAGGTACAAATCGAAAATTAGGTGTCCAGCAAGCAAAAATGATCAAAGGGTAAGAAAAGAGTTGCAATTAAGAAAATAAAATCAATTAGAAGAGATAATCCCTTAACATCTTTGGTAGTGTCCACGAAGTCGAGCATAACTCTCTCATCCGGACTCCAAATCGACTGGTCCCGGTGGCATTAGAAAGCTATTGCCGTGGGCTACAATTCCCGTCTAACGTCAAAATTCCAAATTCGGACTCGAACATGGTCAAAATTGGATAACAAAAGCGATCATGAAAATACGTACTACAATTCAAGGACGTGAATGCGCATCAAGAAACGTGCACAAAAACACTCGCTAGAAAAGATACGCACATGAGTAATAGTTCAAAAGCATGCACAAAAGTACTCAAGCAAAAGTGCATTCCCAAAAAGGATCATGAAAACACAAACTACAATCCTAGGACATTAATACAAATCAACAAATATGCACAAACACGCTCCCTCAAATGGACATGCACAAAAATGTACATGTAAAAAAACATGCGCAAAAGTGCATCCGAAACAACGTTCTTAAAAACCCGAACTCCAATATTATGACTTTAATACGAATGAACAGAGAACAGCAAAAACACTAGATAAAAAAGATACAATGGAGTGTAGCAATAATACTCGACGTTTACGTTTACGTGAATTTTTGTTTGGATTAATTTATATTTCTGTTTTTATTGGTGGATTTGGTATCTTTTTGGTACAAATCGAAAATAAGGTGTCCAGGAAGCAAAAATGATCAAAGGGTAAGAAAAGAGTTACAATTAAGAAAATAAAATCAAATTAAAAGAGAGAATCCCTCAACATCTTTGGTATTGTCCACGAAGTCGAGCATAACTCTCTCATCCGGACTCCAAATCGACTGGTTCCGATCGCATTAGAAAGCTATTTCAGTGGGCTACAATTCCCGTCTAACGTCAAAATTCCAAATTCGGACTCGAACATGGTCAAAATTGGATAACAAAAGCGATCATGAAAATACGTACTACAATTGAAGGACGTGACGTGAATGCGCATCCGGAAACGTGCACAAAAACACTCGCTAGAAAAGATACGCACATGAGTAAAAGTTCAAAAGCATGCACAAAAGTACTCACGCAAAAGTGCATTCGCAAAAAGGATCATGAAAACACAAACTACAATCCTAGGACATTAATACAAATCAACAAACATGCACAAACACGCTCCCTCAAATGGACATGCACAAAAACGTACATGTAAAAAAACATGCGCAAAAGTGCATCTGCAACAACATTCTTAAAAACACGAACTACAATACTATGACTTTAATATGCATCAACAGACAACAGCAAAAACACTAGATAAAAAAGATACAATGGAGTGTAGCAATAATACTCGACGTTTACGTTTACGTGGATTTTTGTTTGGATTAATTTATATTTCTGTTTTTATTGGTGGATTTGGTATCTTTTAGGTACAAATCGAAAATTAGGTGTCCAGGAAGCAAAAATGATCACAGGGTAAGAAAAGAGTTGCAATTAAGAAAATAAAATCAAATCAGAAGAGAGAATCCCTCAACATCTTTGGTAGTGTCCACGAAGTCGAGCATAACTCTGTCATCCGGACTCCAAATCGAGTGGTTCCGGTGGCATTAGAAAGCTATTTCAGTGGGCTACAATTCCCTTCTAACGTCAAAATTCCAAATTCGGACTCGAACATGGTCAAAATTGGATAACAAAAGCGATCATGAAAATACGTACTACAATTCAAGGACGTGAATGCGCATCAAGAAACGTGCACAAAAACACTCGCTAGAAAAGATACGCACATGAGTAAAAGTTCAAAAGCATGCACAAAAGTACTCAAGCAAAAGTGCATTCCCAAAAAGGATCATGAAAACACAAACTACAATCCTAGGACATTAATACAAATCAACAAATATGCACAAACACGCTCCCTCAAATGGACATGCACAAAAACGTACATGTAAAAAAACATGCGCAAAAGTGCATCCGAAACAACGTTCTTAAAAACCCGAACTCCAATATTATGACTTTAATACGAATGAACAGACAACAGCAAAAACACTAGATAAAAAAGATACAATGGAGTGTAGCAATAATACTCGACGTTTACGTTTACGTGCATTTTTGTTTGGATTAATTTATATTTCTGTTTTTATTGGTGGATTTGGTATCTTTTAGATACAAATCGAAAATTAGGTGTCCATTAAGCAAAAATGATCAAAGGGTAAGAAAAGAGTTGCAATTAAGAAAATAAAATCAAATTAGAAGAGAGAATCCCTCAACATCTTTGGTAGTGTCCACGAAGTCGAGCATAACTCTCTCATCCGGACTCCAAATCGACTGGTTCCGGTGGCATCAGAAAGCTATTTCAGTGGGCTACAATTCCCGTCTAACGTCAAAATTCCAAATTCGGACTCGAACATGGTCATAATTGGATAACAAAAGCGATCATGAAAATACGTACTACAATTGAAGGACGTGAATGCCCATCAAGAAACGTGCACAAAAACACTCGCTAGAAAAGATACGCACATGAGTAAAAGTTCAAAAGCATGCACAAAAGTACTCACGCAAAAGTGCATTCGCAAAAAGGATCATGAAAACACAAACTACAATCCTAGGACATTAATACAAATCAACAAACACGCACAAACACGCTCCCTCAAATGGACATGCACAAAAACGTACATGTAAAAAAACATGCGCAAAAGTGCATCCGCAACAACATTCTTAAAAACACGAACTACAATACTATGACTTTAATATGCATCAACAGACAACAGCATAAACACTAGATAAAAAAGATACAATGGAGTGTAGCAATAATACTCGACGTTTACGTTTACGTGGATTTTTGTTTGGATTAATTTATATTTCTGTTTTTATTGGTGGATTTGGTATCTTTTAGGTACAAATCGAAAATTAGGTGTCCAGGAAGCAAAAATGATCAAAGGGTAAGAAAAGAGTTGCAATTAAGAAAATAAAATCAAATTAGAAGAGAGAATCCCTCAACATCTTTGGTAGTGTCCACGAAGTCGAGCATAACTCTCTCATCCGGACTCCAAATCGAGTGGCTTCGGTGGCATTAGAAAGCTATTTCAGTTGGCTACAATTCCCTTCTAACGTCAAAATTCCAAATTCGGACTCGAACATGGTCATAATTAAATAACAAAAGCGATCATGAAAATACGTACTACAATTCAAGGACGTGAATGCCCATCAAGAAACGTGCACAAAAACACTTGCTAGATAAGATACGCACATGAGTAAAAGATCAAAAGCATGCACAAAAGTACTCATGCAAAAGTGCATTCGCAAAAAGGATCATGAAAACACAAACTACAATCCTAGGACATTAATACAAATCAACAAACATGCACAAACACGCTCCCTCAAATGGACATGCACAAAAACGTACATGTAAAAAAACATGCGCAAAAGTGCATCTGCAACAACATTCTTAAAAACACGAACTACAATACTATGACTTTAATATGCATCAACAGAACACAGCAAAAACACTAGATAAAAAAGATACAATGGAGTGTAGCAATAATACTCGACGTTTACGTTTACGTGGATTTTTGTTTGGATTAATTTATATTTCTGTTTGTATTGGTGGATTTGGTATCTTTTAGGTACAAATCGAAAATTAGGTGTCCAGGAAGCAAAAATGATCAAAGGGTAAGAAAAGAGTTGCAATTAAGAAAATCAAATAAATTAGAAGAGAGAATCCCTTAACATCTTTGGTAGTGTCCACGAAGTCGAGCATAACTCTCTCATCCGGACTCCAAATCGACTGGTCCCGGTGGCATTAGAAAGCTATTGCAGTGGGCTACAATTCCCGTCTAACGTCAAAATTCCAAATTCGGACTCGAACATGGTCAAAATTGGATAACAAAAGCGATTATGAAAATACGTACTACAATTCAAGGACGTGAAAGCGCATCAAGAAACGTGCACAAAAACACTCGCTAGAAAAGATACGCACATGAGTAAAAGTTCAAAAGCATGCACAAAAGTACTCAAGCAAAAGTGCATTCCCAAAAAGGATCATGAAAACACAAACTACAATTCTAGGACATTAATACAAATCAACAAATATGCACAAACACGCTCCCTCAAATGGACATGCACAAAAATGTACATGTAAAAAAACATGCGCAAAAGTGCATCCGAAACAACGTTCTTAAAAACCCGAACTCCAATATTATGACTTTAATACGAATGAACAGACAACAGCAAAAACACTAGATAAAAAAGATACAATGGAGTGTAGCAATAATACTCGACGTTTACGTTTACGTGGATTTTTGTTTGGATTAATTTATATTTCTGTTTTTATTGGTGGATTTGGTATCTTTTTGGTACAAATCGAAAATAAGGTGTCCAGGAAGCAAAAATGATCAAAGGGTAAGAAAAGAGTTACAATTAAGAAAATAAAATCAAATTAAAAGAGAGAATCCCTCAACATCTTTTGTATTGTCCACGAAGTCGAGCATAACTCTCTCATCCGGACTCCAAATCGACTGGTTCCGGTGGCATCAGAAAGCTATTTCAGTGGGCTACAATTCCCGTCTAACGTCAAAATTCCAAATTCGGACTCGAACATGGTCTTAATTGGATAACAAAAGCGATCATGAAAATACGTACTACAATTGAAGGACGTGACGTGAATGCCCATCAGGAAACGTGCACAAAAATACTCGCTAGAAAAGATACGCACATGAGTAAAAGTTCAAAAGCATGCACAAAAGTACTCACGCAAAAGTGCATTCGCAAAAAGGATCATGAAAACACAAACTACAATCCTAGGACATTAATACAAATCAACAAACACGCACAAACACGCTCCCTCAAATGGACATGCACAAAAACGTACATGTAAAAAAACATGCGCAAAAGTGCATCCGCAACAACATTCTTAAAAACACGAACTACAATACTATGACTTTAATATGCATCAACAGACAACAGCATAAACACTAGATAAAAAAGATACAATGGAGTGTAGCAATAATACTCGACGTTTACGTTTACGTGGATTTTTGTTTGGATTAATTTATATTTCTGTTTTTATTGGTGGATTTGGTATCTTTTAGGTACAAATCGAAAATTAGGTGTCCAGGAAGCAAAAATGATCAAAGGGTAAGAAAAGAGTTGCAATTAAGAAAATAAAATCAAATTAGAAGAGAGAATCCCTCAACATCTTTGGTAGTGTCCACGAAGTCGAGCATAATTCTCTCATCCGGACTCCAAATCGAGTGGCTTCGGTGGCATTAGAAAGCTATTTCAGTTGGCTACAATTCCCTTCTAACGTCAAAATTCCAAATTCGGACTCGAACATGGTCATAATTAAATAACAAAAGCGATCATGAAAATACGTACTACAATTCAAGGACGTGAATGCCCATCAAGAAACGTGCACAAAAACACTTGCTAGAAAAGATACGCACATGAGTAAAAGTTCAAAAGCATGCACAAAAGTACTCACGCAAAAGTGCATTCGCAAAAAGGATCATGAAAACACAAACTACAATCCTAGGACATTAATACAAATCAACAAAGACGCACAAACACGCTCCCTCAAATGGACATGCACAAAAACGTACATGTAAAAAACATGCGCAAAAGTGCATCTGCAACAACATTCTTAAAAACACGAACTACAATACCATGACTTTAATATGCATCAACAGACAACAGCAATAACACTAGATAAAAAAGATACAATGGAGTCTAGCAATAATACTCGACGTTTACGTTTACGTGGATTTTTGTTTGGATTAATTTATATTTCTGTTTTTATTGGTGGATTTGGTATCTTTTAGGTACAAATCGAAAATTAGGTGTCCAGGAAGCAAAAATGATCAAAGGGTAAGAAAAGAGTTGCAATTAAGAAAATAAAATCAAATTAGAAGAGAGAATCCCTCAACATCTTTGGTAGTGTCCACGAAGTCGAGCATAACTCTCTCATCCGGACTCCAAATCGAGTGGTTCCGGTGGCATTAGAAAGCTATTTCAGTTGGCTACAATTCCCGTCTAACGTCAAAATTCCAAATTCGGACTCGAACATGGTCAAAATTGGATAACAAAAGCGATCATGAAAATACGTACTACAATTCAAGGACGTGAATGCGCATCAAGAAACCTGCACAAAAACACTCGCTAGAAAAGATACGCACATGAGTAAAAGTTCAAAAGCATGCACAATAGTACTCACGCAAAAGTGCATTCGCAAAAAGGATCATGAAAACACAAACTACAATCCTAAGACATTAATACAAATCAACAAACATGCACAAACACGCTCCCTCAAATGGACATGCACAAAAACGTACATGTAAAAAAACATGCGCAAAAGTGCATCCGCAATAACATTCTTAAAAACACGAACTACAATACTATGACTTTAATATGCATCAACAGACAACAGCAAAAACACTAGATAAAAAAGATACAATGGAGTGTAGCAATAATACTCGACGTTTACGTTTACGTGGATTTTGGTTTGGATTAATTTATATTTCTGTTTTTATTGGTGGATTTGGTATCTTTTAGGTACAAATCGAAAATTAGGTGTCCATGAAGCAAAAATGATCAAAGGGTAAGAAAAGAGTTGCAATTAAGAAAATAAAATCAACTCAGAAGAGAGAATCCCTCAACATCTTTGGTAGTGTCCACGAAGTCGAGCATAACTCTCTCATCCGGACTCCAAATCGAGTGGTTCCGGTGGCATTAGAAAGCTACTTCAGTGGGCCTACAATTCCCTTCTAACGTCAAAATTCCAAATTCGGACTCGAACATGGTCATAATTGGATAACAAAAGCGATCATGAAAATACGTACTACAATTCAAGGACGTGAATGCCCATCAAGAAACGTGCACAAAAACACTTGCTAGAAAAGATACGCACATGAGTAAAAGTTCAAAAGCATGCACAAAAGTACTCACGCAAAAGTGCATTCGCAAAAAGGATCATGAAAACACAAACTACAATCCTAGGACATTAATACAAATCAACAAACACGCACAAACACGCTCCCTCAAATGGACATGCACAAAAACGTACATGTAAAAAAACATGCGCAAAAGTGCATCCGCAACAACATTCTTAAAAACACGAACTACAATACTATGACTTTAATATGCATCAACAGACAACAGCAAAAACACTAGATAAAAAAGATACAATGGAGTGTAGCAATAATACTCGACGTTTACGATTACGTGGATTTTTGTTTGGATTAATTTATATTTCTGTTTTTATTGGTGGATTTGGTATCTTTTAGGTACAAATCGAAAATTAGGTGTCCAGGAAGCAAAAATGATCAAAGGGTAAGAAAAGAGTTGCAATTAAGAAAATAAAATCAAATTAGAAGAGAGAATCCCTCAACATCTTTGGTAGTGTCCACGAAGTCGAGCATAACTCTCTCATCCGGACTCAGAATCGGAGTGGTTCCGGTGGCATTAGAAAGCTATTTCAGTGGGCTACAATTCCCTTCTAACGTCAAAATTCCAAATTCGGACTCGAACATGGTCATAATTGGATAACAAAAGCGATCATGAAAATACGTACTACGATTCAAGGACGTGAATGCCCATCAAGAAACGTGCACAAAAACACTAGCTAGAAAAGATACGCACATGAGTAAAAGTTCAAAAGCATGCACAAAAGTACTCACGCAAAAGTGCATTCGCAAAAAGGATCATGAAAACACAAACTACAATCCTAGGACATTAATACAAATCAACAAACACGCACAAACACGCTCCCTCAAATGGACATGCACAAAAACGTACATGTAAAAAAACATGCGCAAAAGTGCATCCGCAACAACATTCTTAAAAACACGAACTACAATACTATGACTTTAATATGCATCAACAGACAACAGCAAAAACACTAGATAAAAAAGATACAATGGAGTGTAGCAATAATACTCGACGTTTACGTTTACGTGGATTTTTGTTTGGATTAATTTATATTTCTGTTTTTATTGGTGGATTTGGTATCTTTTAGGTACAAATCGAAAATTAGGTGTCCAGGAAGCAAAAATGATCAAAGGGTAAGAAAAGAGTTGCAATTAAGAAAATAAAATCAAATTAGAAGAGAGAATCCCTCAACATGCTTTGGTAGTGTCCACGAAGTCGAGCATAACTCTCTCATCCGTACTCCAAATCGGAGTGGTTCAGGTGGCATTAGAAAGCTATTTAAGTGGGCTACAATTCCCTTCTAAAGTCAAAATTCCAAATTCGGACTCGAACATGGTCATAATTGGATAACAAAAGCGATCATGAAAATTCGTACTACAATTCAAGGACGTGAATGCCCATCAAGAAACGTGCACAAAAACACTAGCTAGAAAAGATACTTACATGAGTAAAAGTTCACAAGCATGCACAAAAGTACTCACGCAAAAGTGCATACGCAAAAAGGATCATGAAAACACAAACTACAATCCTAGGACATTAATACAAATCAACAAACACGCACAAACACGCTCCCTCAAATGGACATGCACATAAACGTACATGTAAAAAAACATGCGCAAAAGTGCATCTGCAACAACATTCCTAAAAACACGATCTACAATACTATGACTTTAATATGCATCAACAGACAACAGCAAAAACACTAGATAAAAAAGATACAATGGAGTGTAGCAATAATACTCGACGTTTACGTTTACGTGGATTTTTGTTTGGATTAATTTATATTTCTGTTTTTATTGGTGGATTTGGTATCTTTTAGGTACAAATCGAAAATTAGGTGTCCAGGAAGCAAAAATGATCAAAGGGTAAGAAAAGAGTTGCAATTAAGAAAATAAAATAAAATTAGAAGAGAGAATCCCTTAACATCTTTGGTAGTGTCCACGAAGTCGAGCATAACTCTCTCATCCGGACTCCAAATCGACTGGTCCCGGTGGCATTAGAAAGCTATTGCAGTGGGCTACAATTCCCGTCTAACGTCAAAATTCCAAATTCGGACTCGAACATGGTCATAATTGGATAACAAAAGCGATCATGAAAATACGTACTACAATTCAAGGACGTGAATGCCCATCAAGAAACGTGCACAAAAACACTCGCTAGAAAAGATACGCACGTGAGTAAAAGTTCAAAAGCATGCACAAAAGTACTCACGCAAAAGTGCATTCGCAAAAAGGATCATGAAAACACAAACTACAATCCTAGGACATTAATACAAATCAACAAACATGCACAAACACGCTCCCTCAAATGGACATGCACAAAAACGTACATGTAAAAAAACATGCGCAAAAGTGCATCCGCAACAACATTCTTAAAAACACGAACTAGAATACTATGACTTTAATACGCATCAACAGACAACAGCAAAAACACTAGATAAAAAAGATACAATGGAGTGTAGCAATAATACTCGACGTTTACGTTTACGTGGATTTTTGTTTGGATTAATTTATATTTCTGTTTTTATTGGTGGATTTGGTATCTTTTAGGTACAAATCGAAAATTAGGTGTCCAGGAAGCAAAAATGATCAAAGGGTAAGAAAAGAGTTGCAATTAAGAAAATAAAATCAAATTAGAAGAGAGAATCCCTCAACATCTTTGGTAGTGTCCACGAAGTCGAGCATAACTCTCTCATCCGGACTCCAAATTGACTGGTCCCGGTGGCATTAGAAAGCTGTTGCAGTGGGCTACAATTCCCGTCTAACGTCAAAATTCCAAATTCGGACTCGAACATGGTCAAAATTGGATAACAAAAGCGATCATGAAAATACGTACTACAATTCAAGGGACGTGAAAGCCCATCAAGAAACGTGCACAAAAACACTAGCTAGAAAAGATACGCACATGAGTAAAAGTTCAAAAGCATGCACAAATGTACTGACGCAAAAGTGCATTCGCAAAAAGGATCATGAAAACACAAACTACAATCCTAGGACATTAATACAAATCAACAAAGACGCACAAACACGCTCCCTCAAATGGACATGCACAAAAACGTACATGTAAAAAACATGCGCAAAAGTGCATCTGCAACAACATTCTTAAAAACACGAACTACAATACCATGACTTTAATATGCATCAACAGACAACAGCAATAACACTAGATAAAAAAGATACAATGGAGTCTAGCAATAATACTCGACGTTTACGTTTACGTGGATTTTTGTTTGGATTAATTTATATTTCTGTTTTTATTGGTGGATTTGGTATCTTTTAGGTACAAATCGAAAATTAGGTGTCCAGGAAGCAAAAATGATCAAAGGGTAAGAAAAGAGTTGCAATTAAGAAAATAAAATCAAATTAGAAGAGAGAATCCCTCAACATCTTTGGTAGTGTCCACGTCGGAGATAATAACTCTCTCATCCGGACTCCAAATCGGAGTGGTTTCGGTGGCATTAGAAAGCTATTGCAGTGGGCTACAATTCCCGTCTAACGTCAAAATTCCAAATTCGGACTCGAACATGGTCAAAATTGGATAACAAAAGCGATCATGAAAATACGTACTACAATTCAAGGACGTGAATGCCCATCAAGAAACGTGCACAAAAACACTCGCTAGAAAAGATACGCACATGAGTAAAAGTTCAAAAGCATGCACAAATGTACTGACGCAAAAGTGCATTCGCAAAAAGGATCATGAAAACACAAACTACAATCCTAGGACATTAATACAAATCAACAAACACGCACAAACACGCTCCCTCAAATGGACATGCACAAAAACGTACATGTAAAAAAACATGCGCAAAAGTGCATCTGCAACAACATTCTTAAAAACACGATCTACAATACTATGACTTTAATATGCATCAACAGACAACAGCAAAAACACTAGATAAAAAAGATACAATGGAGTGTAGCAATAATACTCGACGTTTACGTTTACGTGGATTTTTGTTTGGATTAATTTATATTTCTGTTTTTATTGGTGGATTTGGTATCTTTTAGGTACAAATCGAAAATTAGGTGTCCAGGAAGCAAAAATGATCAAAGGGTAAGAAAAGAGTTGCAATTAAGAAAATAAAATCAAATTAGAAGAGAGAATCCCTCAACATCTTTGGTAGTGTCCACGAAGTCGAGCATAACTCTCTCATCCGGACTCCAAATTGACTGGTCCCGGTGGCATTAGAAAGCTATTGCAGTGGGCTACAATTCCCGTCTAACGTCAAAATTCCAAATTCGGACTCGAACATGGTCAAAATTGGATAACAAAAGCGATCATGAAAATACGTACTACAATTCAAGGACGTGAATGCCCATCAAGAAACGTGCACAAAAACACTCGCTAGAAAAGATACGCACATGAGTAAAAGTTTAAAAGCATGCACAAAATTACTCACGCAAAAGTGCATTCGCAAAAAGGATCATGAAAACACAAACTACAATCCTAGGACATTAATACAAATCAACAAACACGCACAAACACGCTCCCTCAAATGGACATGCACAAAAACGTACATGTAAAAAAACATGCGCAAAAGTGCATCTGCAACAACATTCTTAAAAACACGAACTACAATACTATGACTTTAATATGCATCAACAGACAACAACCAAAACACTAGATAAAAAAGATACAATGGAGTGTAGCAATAATACTCGACGTTTACGTTTACGTGGATTTTTGTTTGGATTAATTTATATTTCTGTTTTTATTGGTGGATTTGGTATCTTTTAGGTACAAATCGAAAATTAGGTGTCCAGGAAGCAAAAATGATCAAAGGGTAAGAAAAGAGTTGCAATTAAGAAAATAAAATCAAATTAGAAGAGAGAATCCCTCAACATCTTTGGTAGTGTCCACGAAGTCGAGCATAACTCTCTCATCCGGACTCCAAATCGGAGTGGTTCCGGTGGCATTAGAAAGCTATTTCAGTGGGCTACAATTCCCTTCTAACGTCAAAATTCCAAATTCGGACTCGAACATGGTCATAATTGGATAACAAAAGCGATCATGAAAATACGTACTACAATTCAAGGACGTGAATGCCCATCAAGAAACGTGCACAAAAACACTAGCTAGAAAAGATACGCACATGAGTAAAAGTTCAAAAGCATGCACAAATGTACTGACGCAAAAGTGCATTCGCAAAAAGGATCATGAAAACACAAACTACAATCCTAGGACATTAATACAAATCAACAAACACGCACAAACACGCTCCCTCAAATGGACATGCACAAAAACGTACATGTAAAAAAACATGCGCAAAAGTGCATCTGCAACAACATTCTTAAAAACACGATCTACAATACTATGACTTTAATATGCATCAACAGACAACAGCAAAAACACTAGATAAAAAAGATACAATGGAGTGTAGCAATAATACTCGACGTTTACGTTTACGTGGATTTTTGTTTGGATTAATTTATATTTCTGTTTTTATTGGTGGATTTGGTATCTTTTAGGTACAAATCGAAAATTAGGTGTCCAGGAAGCAAAAATGATCAAAGGGTAAGAAAAGAGTTGCAATTAAGAAAATAAAATCAAATTAGAAGAGAGAATCCCTCAACATCTTTGGTAGTGTCCACGAAGTCGAGCATAACTCTCTCATCCGGACTCCAAATCGACTGGTTCCGGTGGCATTAGAAAGCTATTTCAGTGGGCTACACTTCCCGTCTAACGTCAAAATTCCAAATTCGGACTCGAACATGGTCAAAATTGGATAACAAAAGCGATCATGAAAATCCGTACTACAATTCAAGGACGTGAATGCCCATCAAAAAACGTTCACAAAAACACTGGCTAGAAAAGATACGCACATGAGTAAAAGTTCAAAAGCATGCACAAAAGTACTCAAGCAAAAGTGCATTCCCAAAAAGGATCATGAAAACACAAACTACAATCCTAGGACATTAATACAAATCAACAAACATGCACAAACACGCTCCCTCAAATGGACATGCACAAAAACGTACATGTAAAAAAACATGCGCAAAAGTGCATCCGAAACAACGTTCTTAAAAACCCGAACTACAATATTATGACTTTAATACGAATCAACAGACAACAGCAAAAACACTAGATAAAAAAGATACAATGGAGTGTAGCAATAATACTCGACGTTTACGTTTACGCGGATTTTTGTTTGGATTAATTTATATTTCTGTTTTTATTGGTGGATTTGGTATCTTTTTGGTACAAATCGAAAATAAGGTGTCCAGGAAGCAAAAATGATCAAAGGGTAAGAAAAGAGTTGCAATTAAGAAAATAAAATCAAATTAGAAGAGAGAATCCCTCAACATCTTTGGTATTGTCCACGAAGTCGAGCATTAACTCTCTCATCCGGACTCCAAATCGACTGTTTCCGATGGCATTAGAAAGCTATTTCAGTGGGCTACAATTCCCGTCTAACGTCAAAATTCCAAATTCAGACTCGAACATGGTCAAAATTGGATAACAAAAGCGATCATGAAAATACGTACTACAATTCAAGGACGTGACGTGAATGCGCATCAAGAAACGTGCACAAAAACACTCGCTAGAAAAGATACGCACATGAGTAAAAGTTCAAAAGCATGCACAAAAGTACTCACGCAAAAGTGCATTCGCAAAAAGGATCATGAAAACACAAACTACAATGGTAGGACATTAATACAAATCTACAAACATGCACAAACACGCTCCCTCAAATGGTCATGCACAAAAATGTACATGTAAAAAAACATGCGAAAAAGTGCATCCGCAACAACATTCTTGAAAACACGAACTACAATACTTTGACTTTAATACGCATCAACAGACAACAGCAAAAACAATAGATAAAATAGATACAATGGAGTGTAGCAATAATACTCGACGTTTACGTTTACGTGGATTTTTGTTTGGATTAATTTATATTTCTGTTTTTATTGGTGGATTTGGTATCTTTTAGGTACAAATCGAAAATTAGGTGTCCAGGAAGCAAAAATGATCAAAGGGTAAGAAAAGAGTTGCAATTAGGAAAATAAAATCAAATTAGAAGAGAGAATCCCTCAACATCTTTGGTAGTGTCCACGAAGTCGAGCATAACTCTCTCATCCGGACTCCAAATCGGAGTGGTTCCGGTGGCATTAGAAAGCTATTTCAGTGGGCTACAATTCCCTTCTAACGTCAAAATTCCAAATTCGGACTCGAACATGGTCATAATTGGATAACAAAAGCGATCATGAAAATATGTACTACAATTCAAGGACGTGAATGCGCATCAAGAAACGTGCACAAAAACACTCGCTAGAAAAGATACGCACATGAGTAAAAGTTCAAAAGCATGCACAAAAGTACTCAAGCAAAAGTACATTCCCAAAAAGGATCATGAAAACACAAACTACAATCCTAGGACATTAATACAAATCAACAAACATGCACAAACACGCTCCCTCAAATGGACATGCACAAAAATGTACTTGTAAAAAAACATGCGCAAAAGTGCATCCGAAACAACGTTCTTAAAAACCCGAAGTACAATATTATGACTTTAATACGAATCAACAGACAACAGCAAAAACACTAGATAAAAAAGATACAATGGAGTGTAGCAATAATACTCGACGTTTACGTTTACGTGGATTTTTGCTTGGATTAATTTATATTTCTATTTTTATTGGTGGATTTGGTATCTTTTTGGTACTAATCGAAAATAAGGTGTCCAGGAAGCAAAAATGATCAAAGGGTAAGAAAAGAGTTGCAATTAAGAAAATAAAATCAAATTAGAAGAGAGAATCCCTCAACATCTTTGGTATTGTCCACGAAGTCGAGCATAACTCTCTCATCCGGACTCCAAATCGACTGGTTCCGATGGCATTAGAAAGCTATTTCAGTGGGCTACAATTCCCGTCTAACGTCAAAATTCCAAATTCGAACTCGAACATGTTCAAAATTGGATAACAAAAGCGATCATGAAAATACGTACTACAATTAAAGGACGTGACGTGAATGCGCATCAAGAAACGTGCACAAAAACACTCGCTAGAAAAGATACGCACATGAGTAAAAGTTCAAAAGCATGCACAAAAGTACTCACGCAAAAAGGCATTCGCAAAAAGGATCATTAAAACACAAACTACAATGGTAGGACATTAATACAAATCTACAAACATGCACAAACACGCTCCCTCAAATGGACATGCACAAAAATGTACATGTAAAAAAACATGCGCAAAAGTGCATCCGCAACAACATTCTTGAAAACACGAACTACAATACTTTGACTTTAATACGCATCAACGGACAACAGCAAAAACACTAGATAAAAAAGATACAATGGAGTGTAGCAATAATACTCGACGTTTACGTTTAAGTGGATTTTTGTTTCGATTAATTTATATTTCTGTTCTTATTGGTGGATTTGGTATCTTTTGGGTACAAATAAAAAATTAGGTGTCCAGGAAGCAAAAATGATCAAAGGGTAAGAAAAGAGTTGCAATTAAGAAAATAAAATCAAATTAGAAGAGAGAATCCCTCAACATCTTTGGTAGTGTCCACGAAGTCGAGCATAACTCTCTCATCCGGACTCCAAATCGACTGGTTGCGGTGGCATTAGAAAGCTATTTCAGTGGGATACAATTCCCGTCTAGCGTCAAAATTCCAAATTCGGACTCGAACATGGTCAAAATTGGATAACAAAATCGATCATGAAAATACGTACTACAATTCAAGGACGTGAATGCGCATCAAGAAACGTGCACAAAAAAACTCGCTAGAAAAGATACGCACATGAGTAAAAGTTCAAAAGCATGCACAAATGTACTCACGCAAAAGTGCATTCGCAAAAAGGATCATGAAAACACAAACTACAATGGTAGGACATTAATACAAATCTACAAACATGCAAAAACACGCTCCCTCAAATGGACATGCACAAAAACGTACATGTAAAAAAACATGCGCAAAAGTGAATCCGCAACAACATTCTTGAAAACACGAACTACAATACTTTGACTTTAATACGCATCAACAGACAACAGCAAAAACACTAGATAAAATAGATACAATGGAGTGTAGCAATAATACTCGACGTTTACGTTTACGTGGATTTTTGTATGGATTAATTTATATTTCTGTTTTTATTGGTGGATTTGGTATCTTTTAGGTACAAATCGAAAATTAGGTGTCCAGGAAGCAAAAATGATCAAAGGGTAAGAAAAGAGTTGCAATTAGGAAAATAAAATCAAATTAGAAGAGAGAATCCCTCAACATCTTTGGTAGTGTCCACGAAGTCGAGCATAACTCTCTCATCCGAACTCCAAATCGGAGTGGTTCCGATGGCATTAGAAAGCTATTTCAGTGGGCTACAATTCCCTTCTAACGTCAAAATTCCAAATTCGGACTCGAACATGGTCATAATTGGATAACAAAAGCGATCATGAAAATATGTACTACAATTCAAGGACGTGAATGCGCATCAAGAAACGTGCACAAAAACACTCTCTAGAAAAGATAAGCACATGAGTAAAAGTTCAAAAGCATGCACAAAAGTACTCAAGCAAAAGTGCATTCCCAAAAAGGATCATGAAAACACAAACTACAATCCTAGGACATTAATACAAATCAACAAACATGCACAAACACGCTCCCTCAAATGGACATGCACAAAAATGTACTTGTAAAAAAACATGCGCAAAAGTGCATCCGGAACAACGTTCTTAAAAACCCGAACTACAATATTATGACTTTAATACGAATCAACAAACAACAGCAAAAACACTAGATAAAAAAGATACAATAGAGTGTAGCAATAATACTCGACGTTTACGTTTACGTGGATTTTTGCTTGGATTAATTTATATTTCTATTTTTATTGGTGGATTTGGTATCTTTTTGGTACAAATCGAAAATAAGGTGTCCAGGAAGCAAAAATGATCAAAGGGTAAGAAAAGAGTTGCAATTAAGAAAATAAAATCAAATTAGAAGAGAGAATCCCTCAACATCTTAGGTATTGTCCACGAAGTCGAGCATAACTCTCTCATCCGGACTCCAAATCGACTGGTTCCGATAGCATTAGAAAGCTATTTCAGGGGGCTACAATTCCCGTCTAACGTCAAAATTCCAAATTCGAACTCGAACATGGTCAAAATTGGATAACAAAAGCGATCATGAAAATACGTACTACAATTAAAGGACGTGACGTGAATGCGCATCAAGAAACGTGCACAAAAACACTCGCTAGAAAAGATACGCACATGAGTAAAAGTTCAAAAGCATGCACAAAAGTACTCACGCAAAAGTGCATTCGCAAAAAGGATCATGAAAACACAAACTACAATGGTAGGACATTAATACAAATCTACAAACATGCACAAACACGCTCCCTCAAATGGACATGCAGAAAAATGTACATGTAAAAAAACATGCGCAAAAGTGCATCCGCAACAACATTCTTGAAAACACGAACTACAATACTTTGACTTTAATACGCATCAACAGACAACGGCAAAAACACTAGATAAAATAGATACAGTGGAGTGTAGCAATAATACTCGACGTTTACGTTTACGTGGATTTTTTTTTGGATTAATTTATATTTCAGTTTTTATTGGTGGATTTGGTATCTTTTAGGTACTAATCGAAAATTAGGTGTCCAAGAAGCAAAAATGATCAAAGGTTAAGAAAAGAGTTGCAATTAAGAAAATAAAATCAAATTAGAAGAGAGAATCCCTCAACATCTTTGGTAGTGTCCACGAAGTCGAGCATAATTCTCTCATCCGAACTCCAAATCGACTGGTTCCAGTGGCATTAGAAAGCTATTTCAGTGGGCTACAATTCCCGTCTAACGTCAAAATTCCAAATTCGGACTCGAACATGGTCAAAATTGGATAACAAAAGCGATCATGAAAATACGTACTACAATTCAAGGACGTGAATGCGCATCAAGAAACGTGCACAAAAACACTCGCTAGAAAAGATACGTGTTAAGTGTATATTTATACACTTAATTGTACCTTTTAATTGGAGCTTTTGGTGTGTTTTAATGATAATTGGTGCTTAATTTGGTTATTATTTGTATTTTAGGTGCAAATTGAAGAATTGGCAACTTTTGGGGTGAAAACTGCAATTTCGGAGAAAAAGTGGGCCAAAAGTGAAAAAAGCAGAATTTTAGTTCTCAATCTCACACGGCCGTCCGGGTGGACGTGAAGGCGCAGTGAAGGAAGTTTAATTACACAAGGAAACCCGCCCTATTATATTTTTTGCACCCTATTTAAAGGCCACAAGCACACAATTAGACCTATCTGGGATTTTTCTACCTTTTATCTTTAGCTTTAGTTTTTGTCTTTCATCTTTCTACACGCAATCAAGGAGCACAAGAACGAAGACGAAGACTTGACGAATCTTCATCATAGTTCTCCTCTTTTATTGTTATTTATAGTTTTATGATTTTTAGGATTTTTTATGTTTTTCGTAACGAACATGCGTAGCTAAGTTTTTAATCTAGGATTTTGTTGGAACCCTATGTAGGGATTGCGAACCCTTTTTCTTGAGATTATGCAATTATGATTTTATGATTATTTGTTCTACTTGTTATGATTGTTAGTGCATGAACTTGATCTATTTATGTGCTTTATCTGTGATTATTGGGATTGACTCGACAGAGCTATTTTGATAATTAGACGGTAAGTAGAAGAACCTTCGAGTAGTTTTCACCGGATGAGTGTGTCAATTGCATGTGGTGTCGTAGACATACAGATATCACCTTAGGTAGCCATTTACGAGACTTGTTAGTTAATGCTTTACTCATAATTGGTTTGCATAGACATATAGTGAATCGCTTATGAATAATAGACTCATAATACACGCGACAGCGGGTTATGAGTAAATTAGTGTCTCGGGTTAATAATCATGAATCATATATTTCATAATTGAGGGATTTTGGGTGAACAATTCTTGCATAGGGGGAAGATAAAATCCTAGGTCCGTTTTAATTGATATTTTCCCGTGTTATTTGCTTTCTTAATTAGTTTAGTTGTTTAATTAATTTAATTTGACAAACTTGCGTAGGCTGGATAAAAATCATAATTGTTAGAATTTGGTACTTAGGATTAGGTAATTTGCGTATTCCCTGTGGGATCGACATCCGACTCTCACGAGTCCACTTTATTACTTGTTTGCGATACGTGCACTTGCGTGTTGGTATTTAGCACCCAACAAGTTTTTGGCGCCGTTGCCGGGGAATACGGCTAAATTATCTGTCTATCCTAATATTAAATTTGAGCAATTTTTCTTACTTCAGCCGTTTTATTTATTTTATTTAATTATTTTCTTTGCTTATTTTATTTTTATTATTTTGTTTAGGTACTTTTCATGCGAATGGAACAAGAGAATAATCATAGGGGAGATGACCAAGGGTGCTTACCGAATGCGGCGAGAGAAATCGTCAATGAGCAAGGGCAACACCAGCTAATTAATCCACCACCTCGTCAACGAGCATTGCATGAGTATACCGTTCCAACACTCAATGGGTTTCAATCGAGCATCCAGCAGCCCCCCATTGAAGCCAACAATTTCGAAATTCGAGCGGGACTCCTTACTATGCTCCAAAACAATGGGTTATTCAGCGGGTTAGCTCATGAAGATCCGCATCTCCACTTGGTCAATTTTCTCGAAACATGTGATTCGCACAAGATGAACGGAGTATCACCCGAAGCACTGCAACTCCGCCTGTTCAAGCACTCTTTACAAGGAGCAGCCCGAGAATGGTTGCAAACTCGTGCACCGCACTCCATCTCCTCTTGGCCCCAGCTAGCACAACTCTTCATGAATACATACAACTCCCCAATCAAAACTGAGAGAATCCGGAGAGAAATACAAAACTTCATACAAGAAGCCGGTGAAGCATTATTCGAGACTTGGGAGCGGTTCAAACAATTAATTCGGAGATGCCCGAATCACAGTCTTCAAGAGTGGCGGCAACTGCAAATATTTTATGATGGATTGCAAGATAATTCGAGAACGGTGCTCGATTCAGCAGCGGGCGGTATGTACATGAGCTTAACATATGACGAAGCTTACGAGCTTTTGGAGCGGATCGCAAGGAACAAATACATGCGGGCATCGGACCGGTCAAATAGTGGAGCCAATAAGACGGGAGGAATTTTAGAGTTAGACGGAGTCACCGCAATCACCGCCCAGTTAGAAAAGCTATCAAAGCAAGTTGCAGCTTTGCAGACCCAGCAAGTCCATGCAATCCAAGGTCCCGACCGGTGCTTAGCAGAAACGGAGTCTCTAAATTACGTGAATGACACCAACCGACAACAGAGGAACCCGTACTCCAACACTTATAATCCGGGATGGAAAGATCACCCCAACTTTGGATGGGGAGGAAATCAGCAAGGATAAAGGCCAGCGCCCGAATTCCAAAATCCACCTCAAGCTCCGGCCCAAGGAGTTGACCTCGCTGACATCTTAGCGAAATTCATGACGTCGACTCAAGCTTCCATTCGAAATTTGGAAACACAGATGGGTCAGCTTGCAACCCAGCTAAACGCGAGGCCATCGGGAGCACTGCCGTCGAATACGGAAGATCCTCGGAAGAACAACATAGAGCAGTGCAATGCAGTAAGTTTGCGAAATGGGAGGCAATTAGAGGAAGGTCCTAAAAAGTCCGTTGCACCACCGCCTATTGAAGAGGAACCCAAGGAAAAAACCGAGGTCGGGGCAAGCAACACAAAGATCACAGTAAGTGAACCAACTCCCAAGGTACCTTTCCCTCAACGTTTTCAAAACTCTAATCTTGATATGCAATTTCAGTCATTTTTGGATTATCTTAAAAAATTGCATGTTAATATTCCTTTTGTTGAGGCACTTAAGCATATGCCGAATTGGGTTAAGTTTATAAAGGAACTTGTATCGAAGAAGATGAGGCTTCCGGAGTGTGCAGCAATCATAGACCTCAATGAGCAAAGTAGTGCTATCCTTGCAAATAAAATTCCACCGAAGCTTAGAGATCCGGGCAGTTGTACCATTCCATGCACAATAGGTACTAGGTATTTTGGGCGGGCGTTGTGTGATCAAGGGGCGAGCGTAAATTTAATGCCTTTATCAATTTATGAGAAATTGAATTTAGGAGAAATTAAGCCTACTTCCGTGACCTTGCAGCTAGCCGATAGATCTTTTACTCACCCTTTAGGTATAGTGGAGGATGTGTTGGTCAAGGTAGATAAGTTTATACTCCCGGCCGATTTTCTAGTACTAGACATAGAGGAAGATGAAAATATTCCCCTTATTTTAGGACGCCCATTCTTAGCAACCGGTAGGTCAATTATTGATGTAGGAAAGAGAGAGCTAAGAATGAGTGTGGGGGAAGAAACAGTGATCTTCAAGGTGTACCGGGTGGATGAAAAGCCTATTACGGCTAATGGATGTTATCTTCTTGACGAGGAAAGGGTTGAGTTGCTTACAACACCTACTCAAAACACCGTGATAAAAGACGATGTTGGCAAGCCTCATGACATCAAGAAGAATAAATTCAAGGGCATTCCTAAGCGAACCAGTCGAAAGAAGAATCGGATCAACCCATTTATTCAAGACTTTCTCCAAAAGGAAGTAAGAAAATGGGTTCAAAAGCTAAGGAATTGAAGAGAAAGAACAAAGTCTGGCTGAAGACTGTAAACTTAGCGCTTCTCGGGAGGCAACCCGAGCTTTCGTTTTTTGTATTTTATGTTATTTTAAATTTTTAGTTTGGCTGTTATTTTATTTTATTTTTCAAAAAAAAAAAAAAAAAAAAAAAAAGTTTTAGGGGCACTAATAGGAAGTTTTTATTTTGCAGGGACCTAATTGCAATTATTCACACGGCCGTGCAAGAAAAGGGCAGGAATTTCACACGGCCGTGTGAGATTTCGGGGGAGCTACTGCCCAAAATAGGAAAAGGGCACGGCCGTGCGGATTTTACACTTAAATCTCGCACGGCCGTGCGAAATTTGAAGAGCTACTGCCCAAAATTGGAAAATGGCACGGCCGTGCGGATTTTTCACCTAAATTTCGCACGGCCGTGCGAAAAAAAAAAAATAAAAAAAAAAATAATTTCCATAATTCCCAAATCCCCTCTCTCCCCCAATTCGAACCCTCGCCTTCCTTTTTCGAAATTTTCCCTTTTCTTTGACAAATTTCACCGAAAATTTACCAACTACACACATATACTACGTAATCAAGGTGGTTTGTTGTTGATTTGCGCAGGGAGATTCAAGAACGGTGCAATTTTCTCGAAAAATCCCATTCCACCAAGAACGCCCACAAGGTGTTCGACGAATTGCCCAAGTCAAGTTTGGGGGAATTTTGCACACCAATTCACTCCAAATCTCCTCCACCAGCATTCTCAAATTATGGGGAAACGAGAACGTGACGGGTAGGGCACCTCACACGACGATGGTCCCGACGCTTATACAAGTGTTTTCTATCCTTAAACTTTGGGCGAATCACATTGAGGGCAATGTGAATTTTAAGTTTGGGGGTGGTTATATTTGTGTTTTGCTTGTTTGTTAGTTTGCTTTAGTTATCGTTTTATTATTCGAAAAAAAAAAAAAATTTTGGTTCGACGCATCGATGAATTATGATGATGGGAGATGGCCAATGTTTGATGATGAAATTGCTTGTTTTATGTGATAAGGAGTTGGTATTTGTTTAGCTTTCGATTCAACGGAACGTAGAAGTGAATTATTGCTAGGAATCACACCTTATGCATTGCTTTGGTTGAATGTTTTGTATTTTAAATTTGGAATTTATTTGTGCTAAATCATGCTTTGTTCGGTTTTAAATCTCACCTTAGGACATTTATGATACGAAGTGTTGGGTAGTAAGTGATTTGGGATATGATTTAGGCCTTCTTTGAACCGTTTGAGCCTTTCAAGCTTACCCTTTTTGTTGAATTTATCCTTAGAACCTTGATTTGAGCCTCGAAGAAAAAAGGTGTTCTTTCTTTTAGCCAATATGTGGAAGGTAGAAAAGTGGAGATTTTTGAATAATTATCCCTTGGAGTCGGTCGAAATGTTTTATAAGATCTTTCTTCTTCTTCGAAAAAAAAAATAAAAAAAAATAGATATATATATATATATATACGTGCATCTTTATATATATATCTAAATTCGATTCGAAAGAAAAAAAAAAAAGAGAAAAAAAAAAAAAAATATATATATATATATATATATATATATATATAGAAGAAGAAGAAGAATAGATTATAAGGGAGAAATAAGGACTAGTTGTTGAATTGTGTTGAAAACTCGATCCATTGCCTCAAAGGCAAAAGTGTTGACGTGTGAATTTTGGAGAATCGAGTTTATTAAAGTCCCTAGAGGTGAATTCATTGTTTCAAACGCCTATCTTTCAAATTTTGGCGTAATCACCTCAATTCAAAAAAATTAGCCACACATTCCCATATTACCTACCTCGGACCAAAGAGCCTAACAATTGAAAGCCACAAAGCCCCAATGATCCCAATAGCTTATTGTTCAATATTAGTTGAGTAAAATAATTTGGTGAGTATTTGGAGTCAAATATATGCATGTAAGTATAAATTCTTTCTATCTTTAACTTGCAAATATTGGATACTTGAAGCAATTGTAGGATTTGTGGTTTTTGGTAATAATGAGTGACTAAGTGCCGTTGAATGTTAAGCTTGCGAATACCTGTGAATTGTCATCATAATTGCAAGTTCTGAAAACGCGAAGTTGACCCATCGATCTATGTAATGAGATGTATGGTTTTGTTTTGTGCTATTTTATTTGATTTTACTTGAGGACAAGCAAAAGTTCAAGTTTGGGGGTGTGTTAAGTGTATATTTATACACTTAATTGTACCTTTTAATTGGAGCTTTTGGTGTGTTTTAATGATAATTGGTGCTTAATTTGGTTATTATTTGTATTTTAGGTGCAAATTGAAGAATTGGCAACTTTTGGGGTGAAAACTGCAATTTCGGAGAAAAAGTGGGCCAAAAGTGAAAAAAGCAGAATTTTAGTTCTCAATCGCACACGGCCGTCCGGGTGGACGTGAAGGCGCAGTGAAGGAAGTTTAATTACCCAAGGAAACCCGCCCTATTATATTTTTGCACCCTATTTAAAGGCCACAAGCACACAATTAGAGGACATCTTGGATCTTTCTACCTTTTATCTTTAGCTTTAGTTTTTGTCTTTCATCTTTCTACACGCAATCAAGGAGCACAAGAACGAAGACGAAGACTTGACGAATCTTCATCATAGTTCTCCTCTTTTATTGTTATTTATAGTTTTATGATTTTTAGGATTTTTTATGTTTTTCGTAACGAACATGCGTAGCTAAGTTTTTAATCTAGGATTTTGTTGGAACCCTATGTAGGGATTGCGAACCCTTTTTCTTGAGATTATGCAATTATGATTTTATGATTATTTGTTCTACTTGTTATGATTGTTAGTGCATGAACTTGATCAATTTATGTGCTTTATCTGTGATTATTGGGATTGACTCGACAGAGCTATTTTGATAATTAGACGGTAAGTAGAAGAACCTTCGAGTAGTTTTCACCGGATGAGTGTGTCAATTGCATGTGGTGTCGTAGACATACAGATATCACCTTAGGTAGCCATTTACGAGACTTGTTAGTTAATGCTTTACTCATAATTGGTTTGCATAGACATATAGTGAATCGCTTATGAATAATAGACTCATAATACACGCGACAACGGGTTATGAGTAAATTAGTGTCTCGGGTTAATAATCATGAATCATATATTTCATAATTGAGGGATTTTGGGTGAACAATTCTTGCATAGGGGGAAGATAAAATCCTAGGTCCGTTTTAATTGATATTTTCCCGTGTTATTTGCTTTCTTAATTAGTTTAGTTGTTTAATTAATTTAATTTGACAAACTTGCGTAGGCTGGATAAAAATCATAATTGTTAGAATTTGGTACTTAGGATTAGGTAATTTGCGTATTCCCTGTGGGATCGACATCCGACTCTCACGAGTCCACTTTATTACTTGTTTGCGATACGTGCACTTGCGTGTTGGTATTTAGCACCCAACGATACGCACATGAGTAAAAGTTCAAAAGCATGCACAAAAGTACTCACGCAAAAGTGCATTCGCAAAAAGGATCATGAAAACACAAACTACAATCCTAGGACATTAATACAAATCAACAAACATGCACAAACACGCTCCCTCAAATGGACATGCACAAAAACGTACATGTAAAAAAACATGCGCAAAAGTGCATCCGCAACAACATTCTTAAAAACACGAACTACAATACTATGACTTTAATATGCATCAACAGACAACACCAAAAACACTAGATAAAATAGATACAGTGGAGTGTAGCAATAATACTCGACGTTTACGTTTACGTGGATTTTTTTTTTGGATTAATTTATATTTCAGTTTTTATTGGTGGATTTGGTATCTTTTAGGTACTAATCGAAAATTAGGTGTCCAGGAAGCAAAAATGATCAAAGGTTAAGAAAAGAGTTGCAATTAAGAAAATAAAATCAAATTAGAAGAGAGAATCCCTCAACATCTTTGGTAGTGTCCACGAAGTCGAGCATAATTCTCTCATCCGAACTCCAAATCGACTGGTTCCAGTGGCATTAGAAAGCTATTTCAGTGGGCTACAATTCCCGTCTAACGTCAAAATTCCAAATTCGGACTCGAACATGGTCAAAATTGGATAACAAAAGCGATCATGAAAATACGTACTACAATTCAAGGACGTGAATGCGCATCAAGAAACGTGCACAAAAACACTCGCTAGAAAAGATACGCACATGAGTAAAAGTTCAAAAGCATGCACAAAAGTACTCACGCAAAAGTGCATTCGCAAAAAGGATCATGAAAACACAAACTACAATCCTAGGACATTAATACAAATCAACAAACATGCACAAACACGCTCCCTCAAATGGACATGCACAAAAACGTACATGTGAAAAAACATGCGCAAAAGTGCATCCGCAACAACATTCTTAAAAACACGAACTACAATACTATGACTTTAATATGCATCAACAGACAACACCAAAAACACTAGATAAAAAAGATACAATGGAGTGTAGCAATAATACTCGACGTTTACGTTTACGTGGATTTTTGTTTGGATTAATTTATATTTCTGTTTTTATTGGTGGATTTGGTATCTTTTAGGTACAACTCGAAAATTAGGTGTCCAGGAAGCAAAAATGATCAAAGGTTAAGAAAAGAGTTGCAATTAAGAAAATAAAATCAAATTAGAAGAGAGAATCCCTCAACATCTTTGGTAGTGTCCACGAAGTCGAGCATAACTCTCTCATCCAAAGTCCAAATCTACTGGTTCCAGTGGCATTAGAAAGCTATTTCAGTGGGCTACAATTCCCGTCTAACGTCAAAATTCCAAATTCGGACTCGAACATGGTCAAAATTGGATAACAAAAGCGATCATGAAAATACGTACTACAATTCAAGGACGTGAATGCGCATCAAGAAACGTGCACAAAAACACTCGCTAGAAAAGATACGCACATGAGTAAAAGTTCAAAAGCATGCAAGACAGTACTCACGCAAAAGTGCATTCGCAAAAAGGATCATGAAAACACAAACTATAATCCTAGGACATTAATACAAATCAACAAACATGCACAAACACGCTCCCTCAAATGGACATGCACAAAAACGTACTTGTAAAAAAACATGCGCAAAAGTGCATCCGCAACAACATTCTTAAAAACACGAACTACAATACTATGACTTTAATATGCATCAACAGACAACAACAAAAACACTAGATAAAAAAGATACAATGGAGTGTAACAATAATACTCGACGTTTACGTTTACGTGGATTTTTGTTTGGATTAATTTATATTTCTGTTTTTATTGGTGGATTTGGTATCTTTTAGGTACAAATCGAAAATTAGGTGTCCAGGAAGCAAAAATGATCAAAGGGTAAGAAAAGAGTTGCAATCAAGAAAATAAAATCAAATTAGAAGAGAGAATCCCTCAACATCTTTGGTAGTGTCCACGAAGTCGAGCATAACTCTCTCATCCGGACTCCAAATCGACTGGTTCCGATGGCATTAGAAAGCTATTTCAGTGGGCTACAATTCCCGTCTAACGTCAAAATTCCAAATTCGGACTCGAACATGGTCAAAATTGGATAACAAAATCGATCATGAAAATACGTACTACAATTCAAGGACGTGAATGCGCATCAAGAAACGTGCACAAAAACACTCGCTAGAAAAGATACGCACATTAGTAAAAGTTCAAAAGCATGCACAAAAGTACTCACGCAAAAGTGCATTCGCAAAAAGGATCATGAAAACACAAACTCCAACCCTAGGACATTAATACAAATCAACAAACATGCACAAACACGCTCCCTCAAATGGACATGCACAAAAACGTACATGTAAAAAAACATGCGCAAAAGTGCATCCGCAACAACATTCTTAAAAACACGAACTACAATACTATGACTTTAATACGCATCAACAGACAACAGCAAAAACACTAGATAAAAAAGATACAATTGAGTGTAGCAATAATACTCGACGTTTACGTTTTCGTGGATTTTTGTTTGGATTAATTTATATATCTGTTTTTATTGGTGGATTTGGTATCTTTTAGGTACAAATCGAAAATTAGGTGTCCAGGAAGCAAAAATGATCAAAGGGTAAGAAAAGAGTTGCAATTAAGAAAATAAAATCAAATTAGAAGAGAGAATCCCTCAACATCTTTGGTAGTGTCCACGAAGTCGAGCATAACTCTCTCATCCGGACTCCAAATCGACTGGTTCCGATGGCATTAGAAAGCTATTTCAGTGGGCTACAATTCCCGTCTAACGTCAAAATTCCAAATTCGGACTCGAACATGGTCAAAATTGGATAACAAAAGCGATCATGAAAATACGTACTACAATTCAAGGACGTGAATGCGCATCAAGAAACGTGCACAAAAACACTCGCTAGAAAAGATACGCGCATGAGTAAAAGTTCAAAACCATGCACAAAAGTACTCACGCAAAAGTGCATTCGCAAAAAGGATCATGAAAACACAAACTACAATCCTAGGACATTAATACAAATCAACAAACATGCACAAACACGCTCCCTCAAATGGACATGCACAAAAACGTACATGTAAAAAAACATGCGCAAAAGTGCATCCGCGAGAACATTGTTGAAAACACGAACTACAGTACTATGACTTTAATACGCATCAACAGACAATAGCAAAAACACTAGATAAAAAAGATACTGAGTGTATCAATAATACTCGACGTTTACGTTTTCGTGGATTTTTGTTTGGATTAATTTATATTTCTGTTTTTATTGGTGGATTTGGTATCTTTTAGGTACAAATCGAAAATTAGGTGTCCATGAAGCAAAAATAATCAAAGGGTAGAAAAGAGTTGCAATTAAGAAAATAAAATAAAATTAGAAGAGAGAATCCCTCAACATCTTTGGTAGTGTCCACGAAGTCGAGCATAACTCTCTCATCCGGACTCCAAATCGACTGGTTCCGGTGGCATTAGAAAGCTATTTCAGTGGGCTACAATTCCCGTCTAACGTCAAAATTCTAAATTCGGACTCGAACATGGTCAAAATTGGATAACAAAAGCGATCATGAAAATACGTACTACAATTCAAGGACGTGAATGCGCATCAAGAAACGTGCACAAAAACACTCGCTAGAAAAGATACGCACATGAGTAAAAGTTCAAAAGCATGCACAAAAGTACTCACGCAAAAGTGCATTCGCAAAAAGGATCATGAAAACACAAACTACAATGGTAGGACATTAATACAAATCTACAAACATGCACAAACACGCTCCCTCAAATGGACATGCACAAAAACGTACATGTAAAAAAACATGCGCAAAAGTGCATCTGCAACAACATTCTTGAAAACACGAACTATTATACTTTGACTTTAATACGCATCAACAGACAACAGCAAAAACACTAGATAAAATAGATACAATGGAGTGTAGCAATAATACTCGACGTTTACGTTTACGTGGATTTTTGTTTGGATTAATTTATATTTCTGTGTTTATTGGTGGATTTGGTATCTTTTAGGTACAAATCGAAAATTAGGTGTCCAGGAAGCAAAAATGATCAAAGGGTAAGAAAAGAGTTGCAATTAGGAAAATAAAATCAAATTAGAAGAGAGAATCCCTCAACATCTTTGGTAGTATCCACGAAGTCGAGCATAACTCTCTCATCCGGACTCCAAATCGACTGGTTCCGATGGCATTAGAAAGCTATTTCAGTGGGCTACAATTCCCGTATAACGTCAAAATTCCAAATTCGGACTCGAACATGGTCAAAATTGGATAACAGAATCGATCATGAAAATACGTACTACAATTCAAGGACGTGAATGCGCATCAAGAAACGTGCACAAAAACAGTCGCTACAAAAGATACGCACATGTGTAAAAGTTCAAAAGCATTCACAAAAGTACTCACGCAAAAGTGCATTCGCAAAAAGGATCATGAAAACACAAACTACAATCCTAGGACATTAATACAAATCAACAAACATGCACAAACACGCTCCCTCAAATGGACATGCACAAAAACGTACATGTAAAAAAACATGCGCAAAAGTGCATCCGCAAGAACATTGTTTAAAACACGAACTACAATACTATGACTTTAATACGCATCAACAGACAACAGCAAAAACACTAGATAAAAAAGATACAATGGAGTGTATCAATAATACTCGTCGTTTACGTTTTCGTGGATTTTTGTTTGGATTAATTTATATTTCTGTTTTTATTGGTGGATTTGGTATCTTTTAAGTACAAATCGAAAATTAGGTGTCCATGAAGCAAAAATAATCAAAGGGTAAGAAAAGAGTTGCAATTAAGAAAATAAAATAAAATTAGAAGAGAGAATCCCTCAACATCTTTGGTAGTGTCCACGAAGTCGAGCATAACTCTCTCATCCGGACTCCAAATCGACTGGTTCCGGTGGCATTAGAAAGCTATTTCAGTGGGATACAATTCCCGTCTAACGTCAAAATTCCAAATTCGGACTCGAACATGGTCAAAATTGGATAACAAAAGCGATCATGAAAATACGTACTACAATTCAAGGACGTGACGTGAATGCACATCAAGAAACGTGCACAAAAACACTCGCTAGAAAAGATACGCACATGAGTAAAAGTTCAAAAGCATGCACAAAAGTACTCACGCAAAAGTGCATTCGCAAAAAGGATCATGAAAACACAAACTACAATGGTAGGACATTAATACAAATCTACAAACATGCGCAAACACGCTCCCTCAAATGGACATGCACAAAAACGTACATGTAAAAAAACATGCGCAAAAGTGCATCCGCAACAACATTCTTGAAACACGAACTACAATACTTTGACTTTAATACGCATCAACAGACAACAGCAAAAACACTAGATAAAATAGATACAATGGAGTGTAGCAATAATATTCGACGTTTACGTTTACGTGGATTTTTGTTTGGATTAATTTATATTTCTGTTTTTATTGGTGGATTTGGTATCATTTAGGTACAAATCGAAAATTAGGTGTCCAGGAAGCAAAAATGATCAAAGGGTAAGAAAAGAGTTGCAATTAGGAAAATAAAATCAAATTAGAAGAGAGAATCCCTCAACATCTTTGGTATTGTCCACGAAGTCGAGCATAACTCTCTCATCCGGACTCCAAATCGACTGGTTCCGGTGGCATTAGAAAGCTATTTCAGTGGGCTACAATTCCCGTCTAACGTCAAAATTCCAAATTCGGACTCGAACATGGTCAAAATTGGATAACAAAATCGATCATGAAAATACGTACTACAATTCAAGGACGTGAATGCGCATCAAGAAACGTGCACAAAAACAGTCGCTAGAAAAGATACACACATGTGTAAAAGTTCAAAAGCATTCACAAATGTACTCACGCAAAAGTGCATTCGCAAAAAGGATCATTAAAACACAAAATACAACCCTAGGACATTAATACATATCAACAAACATGCACAAACACGCTCCCTCAAATGGACATGCACAAAAACGTACATGTAAAAAAACATGCGCAAAAGTGCATCCGCAAGAACATTCTTGAAAACACGAACTACAATACTATGACTTTAATTGAGGCGTTTTAGTACCATGTAATGATCATGCTTTG
>NW_012193112.1:84849-95738 GCF_000504015.1 Erythranthe guttata
TATATGGATCGATAATTCTTGAAGACATGCGGATAGAATAATTCTTGTGTATTATGAATAGGACTTTTCAGTTACATTTCCAAAATGTACCCATCGGTGTTTCTTAAACCTAAAAGTCAAATGACGATGTACTAGCATTTTGGAGCTAGCTTTTGAGTTTCGAAAAATACTAATTGGATCTTAGCTTCTGTTGTAAACACTATGGCAGCAACGCTGCAGGGGCTATATAAAAATAACTAGCTATACCTGTGTTTGCCAACGAAAACGTGTTGGATAGACTTGGAATGGAGTTGCAAGAACAGATGGCATGCAACAGCTGTGTCATGTTCAACTGCAGTCATGGCTGATCTCTGGAGTGCCAAGGCAACAAAAACATATTAACTAACACTTGCTTACACTTATTCACCTGTTATTCTATATAACTGTTGGGCATGTTTTCTTCCTATTGACTAGGTTTTTGCCTTTTACTTTAGAAATATGTCTTTTTTTGTGATTGAAACATAAGTTATGTCAATTTTATTTACTATGTTTTCAAAGTCCTTCATCTGTTCTCAAGAAAACCCATCACACATCACACACTGAGAGACTGTTAAAGCATTTAGAATTTTCTGTTTCGGTTTGGTGTTTCACGCCTTCCTCCAAACAAAGATACATACAATTTATATTAAATAAAAATCCTTAAATAGACTGAGCATGAGGTGTATCCATTTGATGTGCATTTGTGAAATTGAATACAAGATGATCATTTTGTAATGGACTTTCTGTGGTGCCACCTAAAAGACACATTTCTAGTTAGAAAACTAGATATGATAATCTCTAAGGAGAAACTCAAGTCATAATTTGGGCAACAATTTTATCTGCATATGCATATATGCAAAGTCTAAAACTTGTTAGTCATGTTTTATTTCTTTAATAAATCACCAAGAGCAGACCGAGCTAAAAAATTTTGCTTCGTCTTTATTATTATCTCAATTGTATGCTCTTCTAGACATCATTTCTATATTCAAAGTCATACCTGTTTTGGCTAGACTTGATTTGCGGGCATAGGAGACAACATTGAAACAACACAGTTGTCATTTTCTTTAGAAAATTTGCGCAAATTCTTAATGAGAATATGAAAGAAAAATTATGCTATCTTGTGAACCTGTTACATCTATTGAAGCATATAAAAATAATAGTGTATTACTAACGTAAACCTCTCTAACCGTCGAGTTTGATCTGGTTTTTCCTTTTTAACACCTTTCTAACTGAAACCAAAAAAAATGTGTTTCATTATACAAAGTTCATCCTCACTATAGCAGCGATCTTATACATGACTCTTGCACCGCCTTCTCATATCGGGGCCCATTAGTAATTTGTTCTCAATCTTGTTGAGAGGTTCTTACAGCAACATTTCTCTATCCCATCCATTTTATGTAGGAAACTGGCACTCTACATTACCTAATTTGCTCTTCTACTTACCTTATCCGTATTCAGAGAGATTAATTAGTACGCATCTCTTTTGAACATGCATTGCATTTATTCCATCTTTCTCATTTTGACTTTCTATGGTCACGTGGCAGAATGGAGGAGCTTTTCTCATACAAGCAAACACTCAAAAACGACGTAAAGTGGAAGAAGGTTGCAGCGCTACTTTAGTCGAACATGTTGAGGTACAGTTTCCTTTTCCTGTTGCCATGATTTTCTGCTGAACTATTTTCTCTTTCTTTTTTTTTTTTTTTAAAAATAAAAAATTCTTACTGCCTATTCCGTTTCTTCATTTTAGGATAGTAATTTTTCAGGGAATATACACCTGTCAGCAACTGATGCTAGGCAAAAGACCGTAGAAGCTGTAGACTCGAACAAGGTAGGTGCTGAAGTAAATAAAAGAAAACAAGGACGTGGTAGGGCTAATTCTGGTTCAGGTAGAGGCCGTGGTCGAGTTACTGACCAGGCAAGAAATCAGACGATTTCTCCATCAAATGGTCTGGTCGAAAATTCACATCATAAGGTATGTCCATCGTGCATTTATGGTAGTTGAATTTTTTTAATAAGTTATACAGCTGCCTATTTTGCTTGACTTTCCAATGAATCATTTGCTATAAATAGTTTCATTTTAGTTATGAAGGTTTTGAAATTGAGGAGATATTTACCATTTCCCAAGCATATACATCATCTATTGATGAATAAAATGTGAGCGTTATGGAGGAATTGTAAGTAGATTTAGCTTACCTGAATTGTTGAAAAAGGGTATGATTCATGAAATTGTAGTCGGACAATTTATTGGATTTATCAGTGATGTCTTGATATTGCTAATTGCTAATTAATGGAAAATTGATGCATTGGGTTACTCCTCTTCTTTTGCTGAGTATGCAGGATGAGTTCTTTAAAGAGCAGCTGAGGCAGGATGGCCACTCTTCAACAGAGGTATAATTTGTGTTAATTTCTACCCGTAAATTTTTATACTCAAATTTGAAATTCAACCTAGATTTTTCAGTTTTGCTAACGTAGTTTCTTTATTATTTGCAATATTTGCAACCGTATCATATGTACAGCTAGTCAGCTATTAATTTGGTAACGTTGCCTATTTTTTTATAAATGATAATAGGATGAAGTGACTTCCTTGCGTACAAAGGTTGCAATACTGGAGGAAGAGCTGAAAAAATCGCACGAAGAGGCCTCTGATTATCGTAATGAGTGTGAGCGCCTTGAAAAGGTATTACTGGTGTTTTCTCCTTTTTATTTGGAGTTTCCGATGTAAAAAAGTTCAAAAATTATGCCTATTATGTTCTCTCTGCTGGTTATATCAGCATATTAAGTTACTTTTTTCTTTTACTGCAGAAACCCGTATTCATTTATTTGTATGTATTTTCTTACTTGAACAGGAGCTTAAGGATTTCAAAGATTATGAGCAGCAGATGAAGCCAAAGGTTTATGTTCTCTCTAGTCTGCCTCCCTTCAACCTCTGATTCTCATCAGTTTGTTTTGGTTTTTTCTTTTTTTTTTTTGGCTTTTTTCCTTTCTTGGAGGCGGTTTCATTCACAATTTACACTAAAGAGAAAAATAAAGCGAAAGATTAAGTTTAACAGTCAACAATCATGATTTGTGCAAGACCTGACTGTTATTCTTGACATATACGGATTAACTCTTAGCTGATGACCTTTATATGTTGACTTTCCTTTACAAGTAAATACTTGCTGTTTGCTGCAGAGAATAAAAGTGATATCTGACTTATTGATATCTGTATCAAAAGCTGAGAGACACGAGGCGAGGATGAAAGTACGCCAAGATTCCTTGAGACTTGGCAATGTGGGGGTGGTCAGGTATTTCAATAATTTTAATTTTAACCGAGGCATCCTTTTTCAGAAGCAAACAAACTGGGTTGAATCTGACAACATTTTATTAACTCTAGTCGTTCTCTCGTTTTAAATAGTTTCATTGAAGCTCACCTGATGAGTTTTATTCACTGAAGAAAGACATACCACTTTCATCCAATATACTATTTATATGTAGTAGGTTGATGCATTATTCGTCAAACTGGGATCTTGATAGTCATTTTAAGCGAACATCTATTTTGGGATTGAATTTGATAACCAGCTTTTAGGTAGAGAGAAAAATAGATCCCTGATTGTTTGAATGAATGAAACACTGTCATCAAAAGAATGAAGAAACTACTAGTTCTCTCTTGATTGGCGCTTGCATAAAGGCATGCTTGTGAATTAGCTGAACTTTATTATTTTATGCAATGAGTCTTTAGTATCTCTTTAATTCGTTGTCTCTTATCATGTTCATCCCCTTACATTTTGTTATTCAATGAATTGATAGAGCTGGGACAATCATATCCGAAGCATGGGAGGATGGGCAAACACTAAAGGATCTCAATGCTAACCTTGTATGCTCTTTCCTGTCTTGATTTGTTTTTATTGTTTTATTAACTCATATTTACTAAAACAATTTTGCTTGCATGGTGTATACCTAATCAATATTTTTCTGTTCAGAGGAGATTGTTGGACAATAAGGAGGCCATTGAGAGGCAGAGGAAATCTCTGAAGAAACGCCAGCCTGGTAAATGCTTTCATTACATCTTCACAAATCTCGACTGTTTGATGCCATTTGTCCTTATTACTGTGAGAACTTACAGCATGATGATCTATTGCAGATAAAGGCGACACAAGTGAAACCGAGGATGGGTTTCAAGAAGAAGATGTTCTCATTCAGGATGAAATATTTAAGTCCCGTCTGGCTAGCATCAAGCGTGTAAAGTTTCTTTATCCTTGTACTTCCTTCTCATTGGTTGTTTCGTTATTTCATACGCTGTACCTGAATTGTCTTTAGGAGGAGGAAACAGTAATGCGTGAAAGAGAGCGCTATGAATTGGAGAAAGGAAAACTTATACGTGAAATGAAACGTTTAAGAGATGAGGATGGCTCTCGTTTCAACAATTTTCAGATACTGAATCATCGTTATGCCCTCTTAAACCTTCTTGGCAAAGGAGGATTTAGTGAGGTTTATAAGGTCAGGGCCCCTTTTTTTTCTTTTTTTTTTTTTTTCCTTTTTAACATTCCAAAGAAACTTAGTGATAGATAGTGAAAGATGTTGGCAGGCTTTTGACTTGGTGGAACATAGATATGTTGCCTGTAAGCTTCATGGTCTGAACGCGCAGTGGAGTGAAGATAAGAAGCAAAGCTATATACGACATGCAATCAGGGAATACAACATTCACAAGACTCTGGTTCATCACCATATAGTTCGGCTTTGGGACATTTTTGAGATTGATCAAAACACATTCTGCACTGTCCTGGAATATTGCAGCGGTATGATTATTCACACAATTGCAGTTCTTAAATTCCTTAGTTATATCATCAATTTAAAAAAAAAAAGTCTCGTGTAAGAGAATATGATGAAGGTAATTCAAAGTTTTTGTTTAAATTCTAGGCAAGGATCTCGATGCAGTTCTTAAAGCAACACCTTCACTGCCAGAGAGAGAAGCTAGGATCGTTATTGTCCAGATATTTCAAGGCCTTGTTTACCTTAATAAAAGATCACAAAAAATTATTCATTACGATTTGAAGCCTGGAAATGTTCTATTCGATGACTTGGGTATTGCTAAAGTCACAGACTTTGGCCTCAGCAAGATTGTGGAGGATGATGTCGGATCCCAAGGCATGGAACTTACGTCTCAGGGCGCTGGAACTTATTGGTGAGCCTCGGCTATTCGCAGTTTATTACTCCAGCTGTCAAATAAACTTGATTTGTTATAACCGAGATTGAATAATTTCAGGTATTTGCCTCCTGAATGTTTTGAGCTAAGCAAGATACCTCTCATTTCCTCAAAGGTCAGTGTGCAAATTGGGAAATCGTAATTGTCTTTATCTTAACGAGTATGGAAATTCAACATTTAGTTTGTAGATTATTAAGGGTTTTTTCTTTTTTAATAAAAAAGGAATACACTAAGGTTTCTTTTGCATTGCTGGAAACAGGTTGATGTTTGGTCTGCGGGTATTTTATTGTACCAAATGCTGTTTGGAAAACGGCCATTTGGGCACAACCAAACTCAAGAGCGAATATTACGTGAAGATACGATTATCAAAGCTCGTAAAGTTGAATTTCCCTCAAGACCATCTGTATCAAATGAGGCAAAGGTAAAAAAAAAAAAAAAATTGTCTGAATTTTTTTTTCCGATATAAAACGTTTACTGTTTTAATATATCATTTCGTTTCTTCTTCCTAGCTTCTCAACTGCATTCAAAGAGTTTTAGAATTGTACTCATTTAGTTTACAGTCCTCAAACTCGAAGTTGAATATGTTACTCTATTGTCGTGATTTTCGGTTCATTTCAATGTAAATCACTTGCACCATTAATAACTTACACGATAATGTTTGAATTTCCGTGCAGGAATTTATTCGTCGGTGTCTAACATATAATCAAGCAGACAGACCTGATGTTTTAGCTATTGCTCAAGATCCATACCTAAACTATACAAAGAAATGATGATGAACTGGTCTATGTGCCAAGAAGACAACACTGTCATAATTTTCAAGGGTGGAATTTTTTGTATAGTGATAAAAGCCTTGTGACTTTTGTTTATTACAAACCCTAAGGCGTTTCTTTTCAATTAATATTTGTTTCCTGTAAAACTTCATTTTGTATGAAAGAAGTACATGTTTTGAACTAAAGAAATCATGAAACAAGATATATCAGATTGTGATGCATCACAAACAACATTTTTGCAGACAATGAATACAAATTAGAGAACATTCAACGGCATTTCAAAGGTTCTGTTGAATTTGATACCACAAGAGAATCTCCGATCGGTCTCACCATTTTTTCACCAAATCCCATTTATGGTGGTGAAAAAATGGGTTCATCTCCCACCGATAGCACACCATTTTATTTTACTCCTCCACTATTTTTGGTGGAAAAATAGTGTTTTTGATCTCCAATGGATTTCACCAAAATTTAGACCAAATATTAAAATAATAATATTTCACCATTTCACCACTGATAGGAAATGAGATTTGGTTTGGCCTCCCATGGCATTTCACCATATATGCACAAAAAATGTAAATCTAATATTAATCGTAATTTTATAATATTTTATTTCATAAATATTAATTATAGATCCAACGCTAAGTAATAAATTTTCTTAACTATATAATTTACAAATTATGTTATCATTCTATTAAATGTCTATAAATATCTATAAATGTCTCGTCCTGTATTTCATCAATTAAAGTGTGTTTCATTAATCATTTTATTGTTGCTTATTATATTTTATTAATAGCAATTAGCGTATTAATTAAGTAAAGAAATGAACTAATAAACATTGATACCAACAAAATATGCAAATTAATTAAAAATAAGCATATTTATATTATTAGAATTAGTGTTTTGTTAATAATAACAAACGTATTTATATTTTAAAAACTAATTTAATAATTAATACCAATGTATTTACGATAAATATGCTAATAAGTTGGTAATCGGGGGCAATTAGTTAAAATCGTTATTTTATATGGTACTTAATAAAATGGTGTTAATTACGGCAAATCTTATTTTCACCTCTACATTTGGTAAGAAAAATAGGATTTGGTGGAAAAAACAGGAAAATGGTGGACCAGTGGGAGATGAAAATTCCTTCACCAAAAAATTTGATGGAAAAATGGGATTTGAGTATTTGGTGATATGGGGTTGGAGGCTAAAACCAAATCTCAATAATTTTAGGTGTAATGGTGATATAGGAATTTTGGATGGAAGGCTAAAAACACCTAAATTAAATGAAAAAATGACGTTATGGCGTCCGGTCGGAGATGCTCTAAGGGTGGACATGTAAGAATATCTATAATTGGGGTAAGTAGTTGTAATTACCTAAACAAGATGGACTTTTTCGCAATTTTAAAAGTATATCTATTTGCCGGTTCTGTTTGCTGTGAGTTTCTCTTCCCCTGTAACCTGTTCCCCCATTTGGGCCGTGTTAAGGTTTGCTGCAAACCTCTCGCCAGTCGCCAGTCACTGTGTGTGTGTGTGTGTGAGAGAGAGAGAGAGAGAGAGAGAGCTGAAATTCCTCGAAGAAATCAAAATGCACAGTCTGCGGCCTCAAATTCGCCGCCGACTCCACCTCCTCTTCTCCATTTCGCCGCCATTAACAACAAAAACAAGGTATTTCTCCTCAATCCCTCAACTCCAATCAGAACCCTCGCCCCCCTCCCAAAACGACGACGTAGAGACAGCCTTCCGCATAATCACAACCTCACCAAATCCACAATCCCTAAAACACTCCCTCCGAACATCCCAAATCCCCCTTTCCAACGCCCTAATCGACAGAGTTCTCAAAAGGGTCCGCTTCTCACATTCCAACCCACTCTCCGCTCTGGAGTTCTACAAATTCACTTCCCAAACAAGAGAGTTTTTCCACACCCCTTTCTCCCTCGACACCATGCTCTACATCCTCGGCAGAAGCCGCAAATTCGAACAAACATGGGAGCTCTTGTCCGAAACCAAGCGAAAGGATCAATCTTTAATAACCCCGAGAACCGTGCAAGTCGTTTTAGCTCGTATAGCGAAAGTTTGCTCCGTCAAACAAACGGTCGAATCGTTTAAAAAATTCAGAAGACTCGTTCCCGAGTTTGATGTTCACTGCTACAATGCATTGTTCAGGACTTTGGCTCAAGAAAAGAGTATGGCCGATGCTAGAAACGTGTACCATTCGTTGAAGCACGAGTTTAGGTCGAATTTACAGACGTTCAACATCTTGTTATCGGGTTGGAAATCGCCCGAAGAAGCTGAGTTGTTTTTCAACGAGATGAAAAACATGGGGGTTGAGCCGGATATCGTGTCGTATAATTGCTTGATCGATGTCTATTGTAAAGGGAGGGAGATGGTGAAAGCGTATAACGTAGTCAATAAAATGAGAGACGAAGGTATTGATTTGGATGTGATTACGTACACGACGGTGATCGGAGGGCTTGGATTGGCCGGCCAACCGGATAAGGCGAGGGAGATTTTGAAGGAGATGAGAGAGTACAGTTGCTATCCAGATACTGCAGCTTATAATGCTACGATTAGGAATTTTTGCATAGCGAAAAGATTAAACGATGCTTATAATTTGATTGATGAAATGGTGGAGAAGGGTTTGAGCCCAAATGCCACGACTTATAACGTGATATTTCGATCTTTATTTTGGGCGAATGATTTGAAAAGTATGTGGAGTTTGTATTTTGAGGATGAAGGGTACTAATTGTTTACCCAATACTCAGTCGTGTATGTTCTTGATTTCGGTTAATGAGGAGGCAAGAGAAGGTGGATATGGCGATTGAATTGTGGGAAGATATGATTGAGAAGGATTTGGTTCGTTAATTTTGGTTTCGGATGTTTTGTGCGATTTGCTTTGTGTTTTGGGGAAGTTGGATATGGCGGAGAGGTGTTTCTTGCAAATGGTGGAGAAAGGGCAGAAACCTAGTCATGTTTCGTTTAGGAGGATTAAGGTACTTATGGAGTTGGCCAATAGGAACGAGGCGCTTTCGAATTTGTCGGAGAAGATGAATTCTTTTGGTTCGGTGAATCAGATTAGTCGGAGTTATGTTGATGAATTGGATAGACCGGTTTCTGATTTTGTCGTTGTTCAGAAAGGATAGGGGCAGGTGGTGCCATCTGGATTTCGTTCGTCGATGCTGACCAAAAAAAAAAAAAGAAAATCGTTGCGCAACTGATGAACGATGCGGATAATTGAAGTTTGTCTCAATCAGTATAACTGGAGACTGGAACACATATATAAAAAAGGCAACTCTCTGGATCGGTTGGCATTGTGTAGACGAAGAGGATCTGCCACACAACATTAGGCACTTTTTATTTATGGATAGAATAGGCATTTGTAATTTTCCTTCTTCTAGGCCGACAAAGATTTTAACGAGGCCCCTTGTCTTCTTGCAATAAAGTATAATAGAAGATTTTTATTATTATTAATCAAGAAATAGTTCGTCTGAATATTGTTTCACTAAATTTTGAACAATCATGCAAACTCACAAAAAATCGTATACTATAGCTCACGTTATTTACGAAAAAGAGCTGAAATGGTCATTTATTTGTTTTAATAGTTTTTGACACTCAAATATATAGAAATGGAGGTGTTAATTCATAATTAATCAAGAAATAGTTCATCTCAATTCGGTTTCACAAATTTTTGACTAATCGAATAAAATTACAAAAATTCGCATACTATATGTTTTTTCGAAAAAGAGCTGAAATTGTCATATATATATATATATATATATATATATATATATATATATATATATATATATATATATAACAGTTTTTGACACTTAAATCGTATTTGTTGTGTGTTTTTCAGTTTGTGTTTTCGGTGCAGTGTGTGTAGTATTTTTAGTGTATGTTTTCGGTGTAGTGTTCAGTGTGTATTTTCAGTGTAGTCTTTGTTTTCCAGTATGTCTTATCAATGCAGTGCGTGTTTCTTTAGAGTGTGTTTTTGGTGTAGTGCATTTTTTTTTAGTGTATGTCTTCGATGTAGTGTGTGTGTGTTTTTTAGTGTGAGTTTTCAATCTAGCTTGTTTTTTAAGGGTGTGTTTTCGGTGAGTCTATTTTTTAGCGTGTTTTTTCGAGGTAGTGTGTAGTTTTTTTAATGTGAATTTTCGTCATAGTGTGTTTTTTATTCAGTGTGCATTTTCGTCATATTTTTTTTGTATACTATAGCACATATTTTTAGCTAAAAATAGCTCGAAAGTTCAAATATTTGTTTAACATTTTTTGGCCGTACAAATGTACAATATATAGTTCATCTTAGTAGAGGTTGTTTATGGTCCGAGAGGTATTGTACTTCTCGGATCTAAACGGTTGAATCTGGTGCGTTAAAAATATTATGGATAACTCACTAAAAACAACACTTCTTGTGGATAACACCATTGCCAGATATTCCAATAATTCATTTGCTGAAGGTGACATGACATTGCCAATTTACTCTACTTTTTTTTCAATTTTTATTGGGACGATCTCGAGGCAGAAGCCAAGATGATGAAGAAAGATACAATGGATGTTGCTTATTGGAGGTAATGACTGACGATGAAGAAGAAGGGTCGAAATTGACGAAGAATAATGATTTTTTTTTTTTCTTTTGTTTCTTAGATTCAATTTTGTTGTGCCTCAGAATTTATTATTATCTTTGGAGATTTTGAAGGATTGTTATGACTAGGGATGGCAAAAAAACCCGAACCGCTAGCTATCCGTGGGTATCCGCTCCGTTTAAAATCCGTTACCGGAACCATTAGGGTTTGGTAATGGTTTTGGTACACGAAAAGAAAACCGTCGTGGTTTGGGTATGGTTCTGGTTTTACCTTTACGGTCATGGGTACCCGACCATTTTATATCTCTATCTATATATATATATATATATATAT
>NW_012193112.1:111758-146044 GCF_000504015.1 Erythranthe guttata
ATGTACGTACAATCATTACCATATCGTAATAATGTTTGAAAGAAAGAGCTACGAGAACCTAGTAGATACTGTTCTTTATATATCATTATGCAGACTACAAGACATCTAATGGTATTCTGCTATCAATTCCTCGATGTTGATTACACTTCACTATTGGAATCTTTGTATTTGCATTTAAGAATCTTTTTTCTTTTCCCTGCTGAGTGGCACGATTTACATGATGAAGAATAAACTCATGTAATATCTCATGTCTGAATACTTCTGCAGCTATGCCAGTTGTTAAGAGGTGGATTAAAGGACCTATGTGGGTGCATTTCCTGATTGGTGTAAGTGTTTCAATATTGCCATCTGTTGTCGGAGTTTGTTTCTCCCTTTTGCTCCCCTTTTGTATTATGGCAGCCGATTGGATTATGATCTCCATCAACATTTCAGATTTAGTAGTGATATTTTCTTTGTTTCGTTATTTCAAGTAGGGAATTGATTATAACTTAAGTACAATTCTTTTATGTTTCACAATGGCTTATTCCATAACGTCAATCTTCTACAATCGGTTATAGGCATGACAAACAAAATTTACAATTTTTCTTCTAACGAAAGCCTCAGACATTTCCTGAGAGGTTGCATTTTCAGTTAATCAATTTTTTCTTCTAACCAGCGCTCGAAGAACAGGAATATACGAGTTAGATTCCCCTCGGTAACTGGGTTATTTTTCATATGAAAAATGCAATCGGCATCCCTATCTGTTGTTTGGAGTCCCTTGGTTTGTATTAGTGAGTGATAATGTTTTGTTCGATTTTCTGAATTATCTTTTATTGATGCAGGCCCCACCTGTTATGATTTTCTCATCAGGGTGTGCTGGGTTAGCAGGTAATTATACATTCTCTCCACTGAACTGACACTTGGTACTGATATACATATTCCTGCTTATAAAATATTTGGTCTACTAATAAGTTATCAGAAGATTAGACTTGAAACAAAAAATAAATTTAAAATATTATAGTAAAATAGGATAAATAGGTACGAGTTTATTTTTTCCCAATTGATCATTAGTTACTTTTTTCTGCTTAATTGGAATAAATTAATTATAAACTTGGTTACAAGCTTCGTTTCTAGTTCATTGCTTAACTTGGTTTGTGTAACTCGATTGGCTCACTAGTGCTAATTCTGTGTAGGTGGGTCCATTCCAGCACTAGCTCAACTTGCATCTTCGTCTTATCACGCTGTAGTGTCTTCTTCACCATCTCCACCTTCATCCTCATAGAATCTAAACTTTTGTCGAATTCCGAACTTCTCACTTAATGAAGTGACAAAAATGAACAGTTTTTTTTTCGTTTTTGGAGAAGAATTGCAAACAACTACTTGGCTTGCGGTCGCCCAATTGTAAGTTCTGTAATTAACTGTTTAATGTTTGAGAAAAAACGTACTCCCAAATGCTGGGACGACACATGTAGTTCTTTAATTCATGTAAAAACACGAGATCGTATTATTGTGAATGATATGATGTCTAGTTGCACACATTTTCCACCTTTAATGGCATATTAGTTTCCGTTTTGTATCGTTCATTTTTTTTTTTTTGAAATGCAAGAAGATTCTGAATAGGTGAGATTGTTACAAATTTGTTGTACAATGGGACCAAAATGCTTATCGATATCTTGTATACCATTTTGTGCATCATACGTGGGTTCAAACAGGGTTCGGCCATGTGCTCCTTTGTTGCCTAATTCACCATTTTTTTGGGACCACTTACATTACATGTGACTAACTGCAGTAATAGTGCTCATACTTCATTTTTTTCCTCTTACCGGTAAAAACATTTTTTTTTTCGCAAACTTTGCTTTGTCGTGAAATGCAAATAATAATATTATTTATTTATTTATTTTCTTCCATATGAGGCTGTCATTTGCTTCTCTATCTGTAAATAAAGTGGTAATCTCATGAATTTATTGATTTTTTATTTTTTATTTTTTTTTTCTTTTGTCTTCCAATTTCTAAGTATGCATAAGAGAAAATTTCGAAACTGTTGCATATGAATTGTGACAAAAAATCGGTACTCTCGACAAAAAAATAAAATAATAATCTATCTTCGTATTGAAAATTGAAGGGAACAAGGGTCTGTCTCTCCATCATATTTCTACAACTTAGGACCAAAAATTTAATACTTTTTGCAGTGAAAAAAATTATTACCTATGGCATACACATTTGTAGTGATAAGCACTGTTAATAGGATCATTGCCTTCAACTGGAACTTGCTCTGCTCTGCACTTATACTTACAACCTCTGCATTCGTTGTAAGTACATGTCGGTGCTACCGATCCAATCAGTAATCTTTTCGACTTATCCTGCCAATTTTCATTACCAAAATAAAATAAAAATCGAAGGACGAGTTTTTTTTTTCAATTTATCCCACATTGATAGAAAAACTTAAAACAATATCAATTTTTTTTTTCTGACCTTGAGGTGTGTTTCTGTTTCGGCTGATGAAAGTCGATAACCTGTCGGATAATTATGAAGTGTGGCATGAATTCTGGACCCCCTGGCTTCTGTAAGAATATTTTAGAGTTGGTTAACATGTAGATAAATTTTTAAAGTGAATTACACAAGATTTGAGCTAGTTTGTCATATATATATATGCATTTAAATTAAAAAAAAAAATTATATATATTGTTACATAGAATCTCTTTTCTAAGCTATAATGTCTGCATGTGAGGTCCAAAACTAATGCACTAAACATAGAAAAAAAACCAGCATATACTAATAAAAAAACGAAAAGATAAAAAAAACGATTAGTAGCAAGAATAAATAAAAGGGTTTTAACAGAAAAAAAAAGAGCCGATAAACGGAACCTTGTACGAGTGCTGCTGCGAAAAAGAATGCGAGTAAGAGGAATTGAAACTTGAGATGCTTCACATTTGCCATCTTTTTTTTTGTTTGTTTATTTATTTATATATATTTTGCCTAATTTGTAAGTGAAAAAAGAATGTTAGCCGAAAGGAGAAAGGATATGGGGGAAAGAGAATAAAAAGATAGGAAGAGAGTGGAAATAAATGGAAGGAGAATAGGGCTGTGGTTGAATACTGACCATATGCAGATAGAATGGCTAAATATGCAGCACTCCTGCAATTCAATTAATTTCTTTATTTAAAAAAAAAAAAAAAAAAAAAGAGGTCCCCAACTGACAAAAAAAAAATAATAATATAATTTCAAAATATATATACATGCAAATGCTAGAAAATTCCATAGACATACAAAATCTTGTACAGTATCTTTTCAATTTTTTTGACCATTCCAGCACATGAATTGTTAAATGATGGGAAATGATATAAATTACAATATTTTTAAATTATATCAATATTTAAGAATATTTTTGTCTGAAGATATAATTTTTGTCAAAAAAAGAAAAAATAAATAGAAAGGGACAAGATGATGTTATAAATAATGTCAGCATACTAAATAAAATAATTTCAGTTCATTATTCTTTGATTCCTTTGTATACATACTAGAGATGCCTTGGGGCCTACCAATAAAGCTGAACACCAATGATATGGCTCCAATAGAAAAATCCCCAAAAAAAAAAAGAATTTTAAATATATTTTTTTTATTAAAAATACTTGGAAAAAAATATCATTCTTACAATATCATAAATATTAATAAATAACAAAAAAAAAAAAAAAAACATAGATCTAGCTAGTCTTTCTCTTCCTCTAGTTTCTTGTAATCGGTAACGTGATCGACCCTAATCGTACGGCCGGAAATTTGAGCTCCGTTTAGATTGTCTACGGCGAGAATAGTGCTCCTTTGATCCTCGTACGCGACAAACGCAAAGCATTTGGATTTTCCGGTACGTTTGTATCTGACTAAGTTGACGTCGACGATTTCCCCGAATTGAGCAAAGATCGCAGCCAGATCGCCTTCGGTGAACTCGGACGGGATGCGGCCGACGTAGATATAAGCCGAATCTTTGTAGTTAGCATGCCATGACGCATCTTCGGAGATTCCGAAACTCGATTCTTGTTTGTTTATGTTCTGAATTCGCTTTACCAATGTTAATGGATTCATCGAAAATTTATGTTTACCTGCAATTGGTATGTATGAGATCGAGAGTTAGGGTTTTTTCTTTTCCCTTTTTGATATTTGATTGAACTTTTTGTTTTTTTTATTTGTATCTTATGTTGTCGCCTATTTATAACAAGAAATATAAGGCTAGTTACAATATCTAACTAGATCTCCCCATCTAAACAAATCTCTATAATATGAGAATCCTAAATATACTTTGACATATTAAAAGAAAATTAATAATGAGCCCACGTTATTCAAAAGAAAAAATTACAGTAGAAACTCGATAAATTAATAACCACAATTAAATAATAGTTTCTCTCGATCCCGATTCGGTGAAAACGTGTTAAATTATTAACTCGATAATTTAATAATTCCTTAAATTAATAGAATTTCCCTACTCCCGCCTGTATTAATTTATAGAGGTTTAACTGTAATGAGCCCACATTATCGATTCATGTTAAATAAATAAATAAATCCAAACGCCTCCTAAAAAAAGTGATTCTACTTCATCATTTTCTTTTTTGTGAAAATCAGACGGATTGGATTTGACCCTTTCGGAAAAAAATTCAATGTTTTTCGGAATTCAAGAATTGATTTCGATTCTAATTTTTTCGGAAATTTTGAAAAATCGACTTTTTTTTTTTTTGAAATTATTCATATTCGAATTTTTCATAATATTTTCGAAAATTCGGATTTTTTTCAAAAAAATTCGGAACTAGTTTTTCAGTTCGGAAAAATTTCACTGAAAGTACTAGTTTCAATCAGATGAGCCTAATTTCTACATTGACCCATCATTATTTAGATATTCAAAAGAAAAGATAAACAAATTGAATAAAACATTAATAAAAACGGTTATAAAAGGAATATGAAAACTCCCGCGAATTTCCAAGTTAAGAAGAAGACCAAATTTCCCTCCATCCCAAACAATCCCTTCCCCTTCTCCCTCAATCTTCTCAATCCCATCACCATTAATCCTTCCAACAATCTTCCCAAGCAAAGCATCAATTTTCTCTTCCAATTATACATATATATAACCCTAATCCCAATCTTAATCCTACCCACAATCCCATTAACTTCTCCAACTCAAACACAATATCTTGCTAAAAGAAAAAAAAAATCAATCTTTTTCCAATTTTCTCATCTCGAAAAATGGCTTCGGAACAAGCCCCTCTTGAATCCCCATTACGCCTTTCAAAGTACTCGAAAAGGGTCATCTTGAAATCCATCGTAAGTCGGTCGGATGGCGGCTTAGGATTGGTCGGGCAGAGAGTAGTGGTCGGAGGATGGGTTAAGTCCTCTCGCGAGTTTAGAAAAGAGCCTTTGCCGACGGTGCAGCCAGCTCATAATATTGGAGGGACTAGAGATTTCACGTGTGTTGAAGTTCTTCAAAGTAAGCTCCCGTTTTTTCGATCCATCATTAAAGTTTTTGGTGGGGAAACCCGTAATTTACGCGACAAATTGGACGCTATTATCCCTAAGCCGCCACCACAACCCTCGATTTCGATCTTGCAAGTTAGCGATGGATCTTGCGTTTCTAGTCTTCGGGTATGTTATATATATTTCATCTTCTTTAGGTCTTTTTTCAATCTAAGCCTTTCTTGATCAAAATTACTCGAAAGTAGAACTTTTGCTATGGTTTTCGTGTTTGTGTTGATTCTTTAGAACTTTTTCGGGGTTTATTGCATAATTGAATTGCTAAAAAACACCTTGCGTTATAAATATTAGCAAACCAACCCCGAAAAATGCACCATTTTAGAAACAGTGTACTAAAAAAAATGCTTCATAATGGTGTTGTTTGCCAATATTTATAACACAAGGTGTTATATTTTGCAATTCGGCATAATTCATGGGAGCTAAATGCAATAAACCCGCCTTTTTTTTTTAATCAAAATTACTAGAAAAGTTAGAACTTTTGGTATGAAATTGTATTTGTGTTGATGGATTATATGAATATCAGATCTTGGTGGATTCATCGATGGCTCATCCGAGTCACGTAATGCCGACCGGAAGTTGTATATTAGTCGAAGGAATATTGCAAAAACCATCTCTAGATAATAAAGAAGTAATCGAGCTCAAAACCGAAAAAGTTCTTCACATCGGCACAGTCGATCAAGATAAATACCCTTTATCCAAGAAACGCTTGCCCCTCGAATCACTGCGCGATTCCACCCATTTTCGACCACGCACAACAACGGTAACTAATTAACACTATTTCAATGCTAATATATATTTCCAATAATTCATATATTTTTTTTTAAACTTTTGTTTTTAAGGTGGCATCCGTGATGAGAATAAGAGATGGGCTAACACAAGGAATATATACATTCTTTCAAGAAAACGGATTCGTATACGTGCAAGTGCCGATAATCACTAGCATAAACAATTGTGAGGGATTAGGTAATAAAAATTTCCAAGTGACGACCCTTTTGTTAGATGATCAAGAAAAGGACGAGTACAAAACCGAAGGTGTAAAACTCGAAACTATAAAGGCTTCCATTAAAGAAAAAACGAAGAAAATCGAAGAACTCGGAAGAACAGAGAGCAATAAAGAAGCTCTTGCTGTTGCTATTCATGACCTAAAGAAAACAAATGAGTTAGTTTCGCAGTTGGAAGCTAACGAACAAAGGCAAAAACATGGGGGCAAAATTGTCCAAAAAAGTGATGATTTCTTTTCTAGCAAGATGTATTTAACGGGCTCGGGAAGAATGCATTTGGAAAGCTACGCTTCTGCCCTTGGGAATGTTTACTCTTTCGGGCCGAGGTTTCGTGCGGAGAGATCCGATTCGAGGAAATTGTTGGCCGAGATGTGGTCGGTTGAGATCGAAATGGCTTTCTCCGAAATTGAGGTTTATTTATTTATTTATTTTTTATTTTCTATTTGTACATTATATTATTGCATGCATGTTACTTATAAATATTGGTGCAATTTTTTTTTTTCAGGATTCTATGGAGTGTGCAATTGACTTCTTGAAGTTTATTTGCAAATGGATATTGGAAAATTGCACCGAAGATCTGAAATTCGTCTCTAAACGTGTCGATAAGCTTGTGGTGGATCGACTTCAATCGATCGCATTAGGACCAATTGAAAAGATTTCTTACACAGAAGCAGTTGAAGTTTTGAAGCAGGTAAAAACTCTGTCCTAACAAAAAAAAGATTATTTTTTTACAAAGATTTGTTTTATCTTCTAAATTTCGGTTGTCCTTATAAAACAGGCGCCGGAGGGAAAATTCGAGACGAAAGTCGAATGGGGTGTTACTCTTAACGAAGAACATGAAAGGTATATCCATATTATATATGCATTATAAGATTGGATGTATATATATATATGTGTATATATATATATATATATATATATATATATATATATATATATTATATACACATTATAATTATATATAGATTAACCTTAAATTGTTGTTTAAAATTTGCAGCTACTTAACAGAAGAAATATACAAGAAACTTGTCATTATATACAACCATCCGAAAGAAACGAAGCCGTTCTATGTTCGTTCCAACGACGACGGAAAAACAGCTGCAGCTTTCGATGTAATTCTACCAAAGGTATTTAAAAACTAAACTAAACTAAAATAAAATAAATAAAATAGTATCATATAATCTGAAAATGTAGCTTATTAATTTGTAAATTCAGGTTGGAGCTCTGATAAGAGGTAGCCAAAACGAAGAACGCTTTAATATGTTAATCACAAGGTGATAACTCACTTTACTTATCAAGAAACACACACACTCACACACACACACACACACACATATATATGTATATATAATTTAATTTTTTTTTAATAAATAATGGCAGGATGAAGGAGTTGGGTGTGAAGAAAGAGGAATATGAGTGGTACTTAGATCTGAAAAAGCATGGAGCTGTAAAATGCAGTGGATTCAGCTTTTTGTTTGATCCATTGGTTCTTTATGCAACTGGTCTTAATGATGTTAGAGATGCTGTTCCATTTCCCATAAGTTTTGGGAAAGCTAACAATTAAGCTGTATTAAAAAAGTTGTAATAAAGTTTCTATTACATTACACACACACACACACATTATTTGTACTTATGTAGATAGCAAATTGTGACAATAAATCCCAATGGGATATCCTTGTATATACAGTGTGTGTGTGTGTGTACTGATATATACAATGAAATGAAGATTTGGTTAACATACAAGACTCTTGGATTTGGTTGATTAAGGTTGATTTTGATCCGATTTTTTCTAGTTTGGAACGATTTCCTTTGCTAGAAGTTCCAATTTACGATTTTTCTGAGTCTTTTGGATCGACATTGGAAATATATACGATATGGATATACAATTTCCACTATGATTTTAATTTCCGAAAATAATTAAAGAAATTCCATTTTTTAAATGAACTATTTTGTATTAATAGTATTGTGTATTAAAAAAATATCCGAATTTTGACGATTCGAATTCGAAAATTTTCAATTATGTAACTAGTTTTCCCGTTCCGATTTTCCAAAATTATGATTTTAACTTTTTTCCCGGGTAAAAAGAACATTTTGAAATAGAACCGGAATCACAAAAGGCCAAGATAAGTATTCGACAAACGAAACACGAAACACCAAATAAAGTCCAATTACATTATTATCTCCCCAACCAAACGACCCTCTAATACGAAAAAAAAAACCCATCAAGGATTGAAAGCCAATACCGACTTATAGTTCACAGTATGGTGCTGAATTGACTCTTTTGCTTCAAGTGGAAAGAAAAATGGATACAATTCATACCTAACATAGCAACTGCCATACAACACTCTACACCCTCTCTTATCGCCGCAAACAATCGGAAGATTGCCAATAGCAATCGAAGCACACTGCGCGCACGCCAACTCCGATAGATCTCTGGTGCACTGCACCAAACCGTAGAGCCTATCGAAAGGCGACACGTCGCTCTTCCCCTTCCCCAGCCCTCGGCTCGCGGGCTTTGGGGCCCGCGAGCCGACCTTGTTCATCAGTGCCGCCAATTTCTTATTGAAAATGGCGGCATCTGTGACATTCTGGACGTTGATCAGGAAGAATCCGGAAGTATCCACTTGTCCGAAGAAATTCGACCTCCCGTACCTCAAGAAGCAAAAATCGTACCAAATCCTGGCGTCCGATTGGCCGGGACATAATTTGAGGATGTTTTTAGCTGCGTCGTTTATGCAGGTCGAGCAGTCGTTTTTGCTGACGTCACCTCTGCATTGAGCTAAACCGTAGATTTGGTTTTTACCGCCCGCACCTTGGACGGTCGAGATGAAGCCACGTTGGATGGTGCCTGATACTAGGTTGTCCAAAAGGGTTTTGATTTGGTTGTTGCTACTGTTTGTTTTGCTGTTTGGATTGCAGGAGTAAGCAGCAGGATCTGCAGATTGTGCTGTGCAGATGTGGAGGAGAGAGAGAAGAGAGAGAGTAATGGATAGTAGATTCATGGTTTTGCTGTAAGAAAAAGTTGCATACATAATGGGATAGATACATAGCTTTTAAATAGTGATTATATATATAAGGGGTTTTGTAGCAGACTTTCTTGACTCAGTCATCAGCCACTAGGAGTGGAATTGAATAGCACCGGCATTTTTCGAATTCGAAAACGACAATTTATAACCAATTGTATTATTCTAAAAAAATCGGAAAAATCAAAAATCGATATATCGAAAATTGGGATTAAAAAAAGAAAAAACAAATCCTCAATAAAAAATAGTAGACTCTATACCATTATACATCAACCTATCTTCCTAACTATAGTATGGTCCATATGTATAAAATTTCAAGATTCAACAATAGTTGCTGCATTAAGTGACACACTCACATAGTCACATGACAAAAGGGTACTCTCGAAAAATATCATATGGGACACACATTTGACTTTGACTTGAGATCTTCATGCAAAAGTATGCTGAAATTATTATTCATGAGAAGTGAAATTACCAATCTGCCCCCATAGCTAATACCGGCGGATCAAAATGAAGTCATCGTCGTCCATTACTCGAACATCTTCCTCTCCGATAAAATTCTCTCTCCCGATTTCTTTAACGATATTAACAAACTCCATCCTCTTCTCCAAAGGTAGGGGTACATACGGCAAACGGAAAATCGGCCTAACGACACCTAGTTGAGCAAGAGCCGTATTCAAACCAATCGGATTCGGTTCTTGAAAAAGCCACTCCACTAAAGGCATAACCTTTGAATTCAGACGAATGTTCTTTCCACCAAACATAAGTTGTCTCATCAAACCAGGTACTAAATTACTCGTCACCGAAATCACTCCATTTGCTCCATAATCCCACCTCGAATCATGACACTGGTCATCGTTACCACTCCAAACAACCACCCCGTTCCTCGTGTACTCCTCCACCCTATCATTTCCAACGCATTCCTTAACCCCCGCCAAGTTCGGACTCCGGGCCAATTTCTGGACGACACCTGGCGGTATGTCCTGTCCGGTTCTTGATGGGACGTTGTAGATTATCGTGGGCCCCATGTGGAGGACGGTGTTGAAGTGGGCGACCAAACCGTCAAAGGATGTTTTGCCGTAGTAAGGATTGATGTGGAGCGCTGCGTGCATTCCGACGGCAAAGCCTTGCTCGGTGGCGTGTATGGCTTCTCGGGTGGAGTTGCTGCCGGTGTTTCCGATGACCTTGAGGGTGTTGCCGAAGCAGTTGACGGTGTGTCCGATTAGCATGATGTGCTCGTCCCAGCTCATTAGCTGGCCCTCGCCGGTTGTGCCGCCCACAATCACCGCCTCAGCGCCGCCCTCGATTTGCATGTGGATTAGGGAGTCGTAGGCTTCTAGGTCGAATCGGCCGTCTGGGAGGTATGGGGTTTTGATTGCGGTTATCAGTCGGAGGGCCTTTATTTCATCAACATTAGTCCTGCAAAAGGTAGGTAATGATGTTATGCGATATTTTTGTATATGTGCACAATATTTCATCCATCCCACAAATGAATACTTCACACCAATATGTAATAGAAGAAGAATCATCTAAGTTTAATAGTCGATCCCTCATTAGTCATTATTCATGGAATAACATATTAATGTGATTAGGGATTTGATTTCCAACAAAACGGAGCTGTATGAATTTGTGCTAGAGAGACAGAGCACTAAAATTGACAGAATACGAAAACAGTGACGCTAAAATTGACAGAAAAGATTAGTCTTTGATAACCTCAAATGTTGTATTTCGACTATCTTCAACCGTGATGACAATCTTTTCTTAAAAAAACTATACGGAACGAGTACACTTGATGGAAAAAGAAAATAATCGAATCGGCTAAAAAGTTTTGGTGGAGAATTACCGATTTTTAACTTCGTAACTACGCATTGGGAGATGAAAATTGGGAATGACAGCTGCTCTAGGTGACCTCCATTTTCGTGTACCTCCTGCATCATAAAAGTGGAAACTGTTACATACAAAAAAGAAAAAAAAAACATTTTTTTTCTGGCTGCGCCAAAGAAACATAATGCAGTCAAATTGGGACCAAATCAATAATCATCAACATACAGGGTAAATACTTCTTCATTTGATGGCGCACTTGTAATTATTTCAACATCATTACCTAACGTTAATACTAAAAAAAATTAAAATTAAATCAAAAACCTTTCTTTTTTCGGTATACGAAGATCTTGCGGAAAAAAAAACTCAGTCATAATAAAATGAAAATAAGGTAACTCATGCTTAGAACTTTCGAATTAAGTACCTCGATGCGTGGCCTGGAAAGAACAACATCCAACGGCTGCCGCCATCGCAGAAAAAAATAAATACAGATAGAGAGAGAGAGACGAACGCAAATTGGCGCAGACCTAAATCAACGTAATTCTACGGCAACGGAACCGAGAGTTGGAGATAAGCTGCATTCTACTTGTTAGAGTATGATTGTGGTGGGCGGTGGGCGGCGCGATGGAGGAAGGGGTTAGCTAGGGCGGTGGCGGAGAGAGGAAGTGGTGTGAAGTTGGTTATGGCGGCGGATCGATTAGGTTTTTAGGAGATCCCTTCTACCTGGAAAAAGGGATTACTATATTAATTATCTAATTTATTTAAAGATTTTGGTATCGATTAAATTTGCTGAAATTAATGATTTTTTTATAGAGGAAAATTCATAATTTTTGAATGATGAGAATTTCTAATTATTAGTTTATTACATTCGTGCGTAGCACGAAGTATTCATTGTTACTTAATCATTTTCTTTAGAGAAATAGTGGTGTTTAGAGGAAAGTGGAATTGCACCTAGCTCCTGTAAGATTAAGGTAATTACAACCGGCTTCCTTATGTTTGAAAAATTATACATAGCCCCATAATTAGTGGTGAATTCAAGATAAATTGAGACGGTATTTGATTAAACTTATAAGATGTTAATAGTTTATGAGATATTTAATAGCTTATAAGATCGCATTTGATAATTTAAAAAACAAAATCTTATAAATTCATAAATAAACGGTTGAAAAACAAATAAGATCTTTTAAACCAATAGTCTATCCTACATTTTTATCTAACATCTTATGGAGTAAAATTAACTTATAAGATCATAATTGAAACTCTTTACAAATTGATTGTTAAAAATAAAACATCTCAGCTTATTAGCTCTTAAAATAGTTTATTAGTTTATCGATTAGCCAATCGCCCCTAAGTGTTAACACAAAAGTGTCAAATTAAAAGTCAAAATTAGGATTAATTAAAAAAGAAAGAGAAAAAAGAAAAAAAGAAAGTCTTACCCGTGAATTGCGCAATGAGTGTGTGTGTGTGTTTTACTTCCCCACCACTTCTCTACCTCAACTCATTAAACTAGTGTAATAAAAATCCAACCTTTTTCCTCTCTTTCTTCCCCCACCATTCCCATCTTCACACACACTCACACACACAACCCACATCGGAAAACCCAACAATGGCGGCGGAGGGAGAAGGCGGAGGAGGGGAGGAGTATTTGTTCAAGATAGTCGTAATCGGCGATTCCGCCGTGGGTAAATCCAATTTACTCTCCCGCTTTGCTCGGGATGAATTCGACCACAACTCAAAGGCCACCATCGGCGTCGAGTTTCAGACGCAGGTGGTGGAGCTCGACGGCAAGGAGGTCAAGGCTCAGGTCTGGGACACCGCCGGCCAGGAGCGGTTCCGCGCCGTCACCTCCGCCTACTACCGCGGCGCCGTCGGAGCCCTAATTGTCTACGATATCACCAGAAAGGCCACCTTCGAGAATACCAAACGATGGCTTGAGGAACTCAATAGTATGTTCCCCCCTTTCCTTTAATTAATACCAGTCAATATTAATTTATTTTTATTTTTTAATTTGTATCTGCATTTCTTGTTTATGTGTGTTTTGTATATGATATTTCTTGGTGTTAATTAATTAAATGTGGTCTGAAAGTGGATGTAATAACCTTATGAATGTGGATGTAATAACGAATCGGTTGAACTTCGTTTGGATTTCGAATTATTAGCTCTCGATTTTTCAAAGTTTGTAATTTCGAATCCTTCGATCCGAATAAACCATCGGAACTGCGTTTCGGTTTGTTATTGTTATTAGGGCAAATTACGGCCACCCCTAAGATATGGCCGAATTACGAAAAAAATCCCTCTTTGTTTGGGTAATTACAGCCACCCCTCCTTTCAAATATTTTTACATAAAATTTATGTAATTCGGTTATTTACCGAATCAAATCGTATATTCAGTTCGGTAAACGATATGAAATGTTGGCGTGCTGAAATTTCGGTTCGGTTTTACCAATTTAACATCCCTAAATTTACCTATGGAGGGGTATTTTCGTAAGATAATACATAGTTGAGGGGTGACTCTAATTATCCAAACATGAGGGGGGTTTCGTAGTTTGACCATAACTCAGGGGGTGGCCGTAATTTGCCCTTGTTAGTAATGGAACTAGTGTTGGGTGGAAACCTAACAATCGTAAATTTCATTTAAAGTCGATCGAGAGAGAGATGAACTCGGATTCGGAAATAATTAATTCAATCTTTACATTCGTGCAAATTGTCGAGACATTTTGATATAAATGGAATTTATAGAGCTATCATAGCTTGTATCTGAATTGCTATAACATTTTGCTAAAACGACGTGCAGTTCACTGTGATACTGCGGTAGCAAAGATGCTCGTCGGGAATAAGTCGGATTTGGAAGAAATTAGAGAGGTGAGTGTGGAAGAGGGCAAAAGCTTAGCAGAAGAAGAAGGATTGTTCTTCATAGAAACCTCTGCATTGGAATCTACAAATGTAATGAAGGCGTTTGAGATCGTCATTCGCGCGATTTACGATAAAGTTAGCCGGAAGATCCTGAATTCGGATTCGTACAAGGCGGAATTATCGGTCGATCGAGTCACACTAGCAAAAGGGGTTGACTTGTCTAAGCAAAATAACGGCGTCTTCTCGTGTTGTTCGAGGTGATTTTTTCGTGTTTTTTTTGTTTTTTTCGTACGGGAGTTCTTGTTTTTACGAAACTATATAAAATCGGGGAGTGTGACGTTTTATTGCAAGTTGATGTAATTGCATTGTTGTAGCAGTTGTTGAATAGGAATTGTAGGATCTTGTCCTCTGCAAATTCTTTGCATTCATCATTTTTATAAAATTCTATTAATGCTTTAGAAAAAGAAAAAAAATCAATAAATATATTTATTATATTTTATATTTTTAATTGTATTATGTATTTTTTTTTAATTCATGGTATCTATTAACTTTTTTTAATGCATGTTTTGATTCTTAATTAACTGATGATTAATTTGAAATGAAAGCGTATGTTGGGCTCAATAATTGAAAGCCCAATTTCGCGGCAGAAAATTCAAAAAGTTACAAGGCAAGGATAGTTTGGGCCGGGCCCTTTCAATTTTGGGCCCAATTTTTTTGTGAATAGGTATTTTTCGGACTTCAAATTCCATATTGCAGCTTCATAATATATTTTGTTTTTGTATAATTTAGGTGTTTAAATGTTCTCCAACTAAATAATAGGAAAAACAACAATCCTTCATGATAAATAATTAATCTATATTCATGAAATATATGGAATTATCCAACTAATAAATATTCAAGTTATATTGTTATACCGATTAAGGAAATTATATTTTATATTGTAACATTAGATCTGCACATGATCACACTTATCCATGTGCATGTAGGTACAATAAAAGATTATTTAACCTCATCTACAATTAATAATTCATCGTAAGTAATTAGACGTAACATCTAACTTTCAAATTGAGTACTAGATGTCTAGATGCAATTTCATCTCCCGTGTGAGGTTACTGTGTTTTTTTCTCAGTAGATGCAATACTGGTGAAATACACTGCACGATTGACCTACAGATAATAATACACATCCACGTGTATTATATTTATTAAATAGTTATTTGTATACACCGACCCAACCTCTTTAATAAGCATGATCGATGGTGTAGAATCATCGAACGTATATCATCAAGTGCAGCATCTCATACATACGATTATATAGCTAATTGGTAACCATTAATATAGAAGGATGCAATTATGGCTAAGTTAAATCATATTTACCTAAAATAAACATGGAATAATAGCCAATTAAATTTTCCCCCAATTTGACTCACACACTGAGTGTGTGCGTTTCCGAGTCCACACTATAATATCTTTCTTCCCCAACATATTTACCACCAACCGGAATATCGCTCCTGTGTTCGACACACTTTCTCTCTCCTCCCCCCATCAATGGCGGCTTCTCGTACAACCCTAGCTTCACTCCTATTTCTGCTGCTGGCGGTGGTTTCTCTAATCTCACCGTCACAGTCGGCCACGTGCACATCACAGACCTTCACCACCACCACCAACAAGCTTTACTCCTTCTGCAACGATCTCCCATCTCTGAACTCATACCTCCACTGGTCCTACGATCCGACCCGATCGGAGCTCTCCGTCGCCTTTATCGCCGCCCCGGCCCGACCCGACGGCTGGATTTCCTGGGCCATCAACCCTACCAGCACCGGCATGGTGGGGTCTCAGGCGCTCATCGCGTTCAAGGACTCCGACGGCGGGATGGCGGTTAAGACCTACAACGTCACGTCGTACGGACCGCTGACGGAGTCGAAGGTGTGGTACGAGGTCAGGAATTCGTCGGCGGAGTCCTCCGGCGGGGTGATGAGGCTGTTCGCCACCGTGGTTCTGCCGGAGATGGGGAAGACTACCCTGAACCAGGTGTGGCAAGTCGGCCCCTCCGTCACCGGTGGTGTGCCTGACAAGCACGAGTTTCAGCCGGCGAATTTGAATTCCAAGGGCAGCCTCGATTTGTTGAGAGGACAGAGCACCGTCGCCCCCGCCGGCGGCGGCAACTCTAGAGCCAACAAAAGGAATGTGAGTTTCCTTTTTATTTGTTTAATTAATTAATTAATTAATTAATTAGTCATTTAATTAACAGTCTATTTTTTAGGTTTATGTTTATGTATATAAAATTAATTACAATTTTGGACAATTTGACAATTAATTACACATATTCACTAGTTTCTGATGATGGGATTTTGTCAATCCTTTTGTTAGTACTGCAATTAATGAAAATTGGTGGTGTTCATAACTTCTGCAAAACGATACGATTTCGGACACTTGTCGTATTATTACAAATGTTCGTTAGTTTCTGATGATGTTTAGCTAGTAGTATTGAAATTAATTTAATTGGGATGCTCAAATTTTCACTAACTTATGTTATAATTAATTCAGATTCATGGAATACTGAATGTTGTGAGTTGGGGAATTATGTTTCCGATTGGGATAATCATAGCAAGGTACGTAAGGGTATTTCCGTCCGCAGATCCATCGTGGTTTTATCTGCACATTTTCTGTCAAGTTTCCGCCTACGCAATAGGAGTTGCTGGTTGGGGAACTGGCCTTAAACTCGGAAGTGAATCGAAGGGAATTACCTATTCTACCCATCGTAGTATCGGTATTGCACTCTTTACTCTCGCAACTGTGCAGGTAAATTTTTGTCCCATTTTGAATCGGTTTTTATATTTAGATTATATTCGTTTTTAACTTCATTCATAAAAAGAAATTGTGACGTACAAATGGATATTGCTTAAGTCGATCTCTCTTGATTTTACGTTTTAATTTCTTGATATTTTTTATAGAGTTATTTCATCAACTTGCGTATATTGCTATTTGAATCGCGTCGAATACGTCCAAAATCAACCTTTTCTCGCCTCGCTGGATTTTATACTTTTATTTTCTTGATATTTCTATTGAATTGTTTCATCAAGTTGCGGATACATATATCGCTATTTGAAGTGAATTCCAAATTGCATACTGAGTTTTCGATAAAACAAACGGTTGTTATTAATTTGGCTTTGTATGCATGTAGATATTCGCATTGCTGTTGCGACCCAAAAAGGACCACAAGTATCGGTTTTACTGGAATATCTACCATCACGGATTTGGATACGGAATTCTCATTCTTGGCATTATCAATGTGTTCAAAGGTTTCGAAATATTGCAACCTCAAAACAAATGGAAAAACGCGTACATTGTCTTGATTTCTGTTCTTGGAGGTATCGCACTATTATTGGAAGCGATTACTTGGATTATTGTTCTGAGGAGGAAAAAGAAGTCCGGTAATTCGACCAAGCCTTACGAAGGGTTTAACAACGGACATAGCAGGCAAGAACCTTTGGCCCCGTGATTATGAATATTCGACTTCTTATGCGTATTCTATTCGTAAGATAATTAGTATTTGTTTCTCCTATATTACTTGACTCCTTATTTGAGGTTGTTCGATTTTCTTGGTTTTTTTTTTTTCCGTCGTGTATAATAGTTTCTATAGTTAGCTGTGGTGTACCACGTATAGATACAGATCGAAACTCGTAATTAATTCGACCTTTTGCTATTTGATCCGTTTGATTTCCACCCTTTCGTTAGAATTGTTGAATGATTAGTTCGGTTAAGACTCGAAATATCTGATTAGAAGTGTGGGGCCCTCTTTAATCTTGATGATTGTTGTTATCTCTCTTTGTTTGGCTCAAACACAAAGCATTGCTTTCTCTTTCATCATGCTCATAGCTTTTGTGACCACTTCAGTTGTTGATCTTTTGAAATTTTGGCAGTGCCTTTTGGCTTTTTGTGTATATACAGTTGGTAGATTGTCCTTTCGATGTTGGACACGTGTCTCTCTCTCTCTCTCTCTCTCTCTCTCTCTCTCTCTCTCACACTAAAACAGTCCAAAAGAAGTGTCTTAACTGTTGTTAGTCCATAATTTGGCTGAGATGTTTCTGTTTTATTTCAACTGCTTTATGATTTATGAGTTGTTTATTTATTTATTTATTGTAGTGTAAATCTTTCAAATTATTATTCAAATTTGGATCATCATGTAAATACAAGATGACATTAGTTTAAAATAGAAATAATTATATTTATTAAATTCAAGAATTAATCGCTACATTTAAAAGAAAAGTGGTTACAAAATTTGTCCCTTTTTATATTGAACATTTTTTTTTATTTTTTTTTCTTAAATTAAGATCAATAAATTATTTCACCGAACAATTTTTAACAACTTATAAGATATTTTTAAAAGTTTATAAGTTTAGCCAAACATGTAATGATGGATTTAAATTCGAGTACAAGTAGAGTTTTATTTATTTTATTATCCTAAACGAATATTTGAAAGAATCGAAAAAAATAACATGGATAAAAACTAATAAACTTTTCAAAAAGAAGAAGAAAAATAATGCGATATGCCCACCCACTTTTTCCTTTTTAATCTCTAATGCATTTAAAAGGATTTATTTATTTATCTAACGCCTAGCTACTATCTAAAAAGAGAATATTTAAAAAAAGAATATCAAATTTAAGTTGCCGTTGGAATAGTGGCATAATAAAATATTTATGTTGATTGTCCAAATATGAATAGAATATTTACTTATTCAGCATGAATATTGTTATGATTCGAATGTAATGATGACGCACCCGTGACGAAATAACAAAATGGGCCTAAATGTCAATTTTAATGTATTTTGTATTTATTAATAATGATGGGCGTTGGAATCATTTGTCCATCACTCTAACATCATATTTATTTATTTTAGGTTTTTTTCTTTTTTCTTTTTTCTTTTTTTAGTGTCACATAGTTGGTGAATTTACTCTACTAGTGGAACTATACATACACAATTATATATAGCTGCACTAATTAAAATTTGCTATATATTAAAAAAAAAAAGTTATTGTATTTTCAGTTATTAGACCAAGAAATATTCTAATTTATTTCAAATTTTAAGTTTTCCTTTTATTTTTTCCCATAAATTCTGTCATTGCTTTGAAAAATTAAATAATAATATTCTTTGTTTAAAACATAATTAGCAGAGCTTAATTATTGTGATTAGCTGTGAAAGCAGTGGTGCTGGATTGTCTCATATCGCATGCCATATTTCCCACCCATGTGTCATCATTTGCCCATTTTATATTCATACACAATATTTTACATTTATTTTATTTTCAAATTAAATTATCAGTACTATGTTTTGCACAGAAATTCAAATTAAAATCGTAATAATTATAATTTATTTTCTTCTTTTTTCGCTCCCAAATTTATTTAATATTGATATTTTAAGTGTATTTTTCTGGAAAAAAAAATTAGAGCGAGACTGGAAAATCAGAATCTCGTTGTATTAAAATTTGGAATAAGAAAATATTGTTCAATTTTCAATTCTTTTTTTTAGCCCTTGTAGAAATAAAAAGCAATTTCTCATTTTGGCCAAGGCATTAAACAAAACGTCGTCGTTAAGTAAGTAAACAATCTAGAAACACTACTTTACGTGTGACAACAAAGACTTGTCAACTATATAATATCTTTAATGAAAATAGTTTCAAATGTGACAAATTAATCCTTCAAATATGTAACGTAAACAAAATTTGGCAAGTTTTTTATTTTATTTTATTCATTTTAATAATGTTTCACATTTGAAAATTGTTTCTTGCATAAAGTGGACTGGTCATTTTCCTACTTTTGTTAGTGAAAGTAAGACTAAGACAAGTTTTCACAACCCACTAATCATGGAGAAAATGTCGGCTAAGTAGACCATGTAATTATTTTTTAAATTAAAACTTTAAATAATGTAAATAATTATTATTTATTTATTTATTTCCTTGCGAATATGGAATCGGACCTGAATTTGGACTGATTTTTATTTTAATAGATTTTCTACCTATCTTTATGGTCTTCGAATCGTTTACAAAGAAATTTAGCAAAAGAGAATTAATTAAAGTCAACGTTGACTCACATGTGCGTGATGAACTTAGGCAGTGTGTGGAAACGATCGTGGCGTTTACGTCTTGTTTGACTATTAGTTCAATTTCGATTTTATTTGGCAGTCTTAGTTGATTTTCATAATATATATTTAATTAATGGTAAATTATGGCCACTCTTTTAACTATGAATTGTCTTATATCTCCGCTCTTATGAATTTAAAATTAACAAATGTATTCTCTAGTTTGATGATGCTAAAACTAGATTACCTAAATCGAACACTAAAGGGATCTGATGACGCTAAAACTAGATTACCTAAATCGTTGGAGTTGGATGAGTTGTGAGAACAAAGTGAATCATTCTATATGGCCATGGTGAAACGCGAAAGACGTTTCTATGGGTAAACTCTTTCTGCTGCAGTTCGTTCCAAGGGAGAGATTGTAATTAACGTTGAATCGAGTGGTATAGCATCGTTATTGCTCCCCGGTGGAAGAACAATTCATTCTCGATTCGGACTACCCATAAATGTACACGAGAGTTCCACATGTAGCATATCGCAACAAAGTCCACAGGCGGAGTTGTTCATAAGGGCAAAGCTTATTATATGGGTTGCAATTCACGTTCTGAGTTGCAAAACTCTTTCCGGAAAAAATATCGGTGACATGGTGTTCATTCCTCGGATGACTTTAATACCATCTACCGGACTGCCAATTAAATTTCAGAGAAGACAGTTTCCGTTGATTGTTTCTTTTGCAATGACGATCAATAAAAGCCAAGGTCAAACTCTTTTGCATGTTGGTTTGTATCTTCCTCAGCATGTCTTCAGCCATGATCAACTATATGTTGCACTGTCCAGAGTTAAGAGCAGAGGTGGCATTAAGATATTCATCAAGTCGGATTCGGGTGAACTCACCAATGTTACTAGAAATGTCGTGTACAAGGAAGTATTTCATCGAATTTGAAGGTAGAGAATATTTTCATATTTACCAATTATTCATGTAACATGTTTTTTATTTTATTTTTAAAGAACTTATTCTTTTGCAAGTGTTTCTTATCTATATATTTTTCCCCGGTGCGATGTTATTTTCAGTCATTTCCCTATGGTGCTCGGTGCAATTCTTATTATCTTTAAGATTTATTTTTGACGATATACTAATATTTAATAGTATTCTTATATTATAACTATGAAGAACATGACACTTATAACATATTTTTATTATCGTTGGTCGATTACGTTATGTACTTAGATTCAGTGACCGTAATAATTTTTATCTGCTTAAATTTATTTTTGAGACATGTATTTTCAGTCAAAAATATGTCGCCCCGTGCATCGCACGGGTGAATACTAGTGAATTTAAAATTAACGAATGTATTCTCTAGTTTGATGATGCTAAAACTAGATTACCTAAATCGAACACTAAAGGGATCTGATGATGCTAAAACTAGGTTACCTAAATCGTTGGAGTTGGATGAGTTGTGAGAACAAAGTGAATCATTGCTCACGTGTTTGATGATTTTGAGACTCTTGATGATCTTGAGGGTCCTGCGAACTGAATACATGTAAACTAGGTCGGGTCGAGCGGAAACCCCTCCGACGCTCAAGTCAGACGTGCAGATAGTACATAATTGTCGGGATAATACGAGGAGTCGAATTGCTTGAATAATAGAACCTTAAGAAATGAGTTAACTATTTAATTATTTATACCTTATCGATTGGTCTGATGTTAATTTGTCGGCTCAAATCTTATTTGAAGGTGATTGTGGTTTTATAGTAATGCTCTTCCAAATCAGATTCATGACTCAATAAGTAAAAAAATTGTAGGTCAATTGAGTTGGTCCAATTAGATATATCATTAATATCAATTGGTGATTGATTACCCACCAGACAATATGAATTAATATATATACATTAGGGACAAGTGATAAACACATGGTATAAATTCGCATGATAAATCTTAATCATATCATACTATGTTAAAAAGTTAATTAAAATGACAAACATGATTTACATTAAAGAGACCATGCTAGTAAAGAAAATGAATTAATGATAGAGGCTATTCTTTTGCATGTAATTAAAGTTGAAGAGACACACACCATTAGGTGTTTAATTAGGTTTACTTACATAATTCAAAAAGCTTGTTTGAAAAAATTAGCTAAATCTACCATTTGTGAGAATCAATAAACGGTAATAATAATTATTTTTCTTTCGTGTTCATTTAAATGGTGTGTGGCTAAGCTTATTAATTGTTAAAAAGATCTTATAAGAAATTTAAGAGTTGTTTCAAAGTATTTGATATATTTTTTCACAAAAATCTAAAAATTTCAAAAAACTAAACTGCTGGGAGTTATTAAAAATTCAAAGTGTTTAATATCTACCAATCTTTTTATTTAAGATAAAATATCTTATAATAATTAAAATTAACTTATAAGCTAATTATCCAATAAACACTTTAAAAATTATATATAAGAATAAAATGTAACAGTTTATTCAAAGTGTTTAATATCTACTAATCTTTTATTTAAGATAAAATATCTTATAATCAGTAAAAATAACTTATAAGCTAATTGTCCAATAAACACTTTAAAAATTATATATAAGAATAAGATATAACAATTTATCGACATTAAAAACAACTTATTAGACGTGAGATAGAACTTATCCAAACATTTTCTGTATTTCATATATGCTATTTGGAATAAAAATACGATTTTTCAATTCTAAAGAAACTGTGAAAGTTGTTGGGTATTGAAGGTTATGCATTGAATTTTGAAATAAGGCCAACTACCACGATTTATTTTTCAGTTTCAATTTTTTTATGGCCACATGTTTAATTTCGAATTAAAATTATTTCATAAATTCAAATAGTGAAATATAATATAAAATATAAATGAGTCCAAAATTTGACCGGGGACCTAAAATAGACGACGCGTGATTTCAATTCCCTCTCAAAAAAGGCAGAATAATAAATATTATTAAAAAAAAATACAGATACACAACAAAAAAATACTTTATATTACTCTAAATAAAATCTTAAAATAATGAAACTCGCAAATATATATATTCCGTCCTATTTTATATTATTTTCACGAAAATTTGGAAATTACGTAAAAGTACAAACAAAATTAAAAACCAAAAATTGAAACCCCTAGTAGTACCAAAACTCCATGCAACAACCCCAATCCACCGCCCTTCACCAACGAGCTTCCTCCGGTGGGGGATCCTATCGCCGGCGCAGGTGCCGGCGTAGGTGCCGGCGCATGTGTCGGCGCCGGAGCCTTACCTGCCGTCGGCGACTTACTCAACAACTGCAACGTGCTTTCCGAACCCAAATTGTCCGGCGCGAAAGCGTGCTTCGCCGGAACCCCATCGGTAACCGTCGCACCGACCTGCCACACCTGGTTCACGTCGGCACCACCTGCCGGCAACGCCAGCGTGGCGAATATCCTCATCACGCCGCTGGAATATTCCGCGCTCTTTCTCAGAACGCCGTACGAGATCGGCGACTCGACTACCGGACCGTACGAGGAGAGGTTGTACGTCTTCACGACGGCGGATCCATTGGCGTCCTTGAAGGCGATGAGCGCCTGCGAGCCCACCATGCCGGTGGCGGTCGGGTTGAGGGCCCACGCCACCCATCCGTCGGGGCTCGCCGGAGGAGCGACGAACGCCACGGATAAAGTCGGGTCGGGTTTCGCAGCCGGGTCGTAGGTCCAGTGGAGGTAGGCCTTTAGGGTTGGAAGATCCACGCAGTTTGCGAACTTGGCGGCGCTCCGGGAAAATGTCTGCGACGTGCAGGTGAGAGAAACGGCCGGCGAGATCAGCAGAGCCACGGCGGCGATCAGGAGGAGGAGAGTGGTGGTGGTGGCGGCCATGGTTAGTTGTCGGAGTGGTGGGGGAGAAAAGTGTGTGTTAATGAAGGGGGTTTATATAGAGATATGTGGTGGTGTATAAAGAAGATGAGGCTTGATATATTATTTTTTTTTAATTTTTTTTTACCCTACCAATTAATTAATATAAATATTGTGTCTATTTTTTGAAATAAATATAGTGAAAAAAATCGATACGTAATTATCATGTTACCATATATGTAAAGATTTTATGGAATGACTAACTAATATAAAAATAAATTTAATTACTATGTGACAAGTGACCTACTTCTCTTCTAATTATTGACTTCACTTTGCACTCACAAGTCACAAATATCAAGTCTTGTGGAAAACACGTGACAACATTTCATAGTGGGAAAATTTGCTAAAAAGTCCTTTCTATGTAATTTCATTGCTAATAAGGACGACAATTTTTTTATAAATTAATTAAAGTTTTTGTGTTGTTTCGTTCTACAAAAATAGGAAAAGACTTCCATGTATACTCCATAGATAATATATATAGTGTAATGAAACAAATAAAGTATTTAAATTCATTATTTTTTTTGGATTAGAGTCACGTGATTGATCGGCTGGTTTTTGTGTGGGTTCCGATTGGGTAGTAGGATTGGTGGGGGTTTAAAATAAAAAAAAAATTATAAAAAAGAATATGTAATGAAAAGAAAAGATGCGTTTGAGTTTTAGTGAGTCACACATGGAATGTGATAAGGTGAAAGATGAGAATTTGGAGTCATGTGATGTTTGCTCCTTAGCCGGAAAAATACAATTAATTTTGGTCCATTTGAAGGAATTGCAACTTGATTGACAACCTACCTCACATATCCAAACACTCCTATTCTATACTTATGCTTCATTACCTTCATTATTATACTATACTTCATGTTGTAGAATTGTGTCCTAATTATGGTGGAAGAATTTGAGAATTTGTTAGGGGGGCTTCGTCCTGAAATTATGAATGCCACAAACTAGGGGTGTAAATGAGTTGAGCCGGCTCGATACAAGCTCGAACTTGGACTCGAGTTTTTTGGAGTTCGAACTCGATCTTTCTGATGAACTTATTCTTAGTTGTTTATATTTTAATTAATCTTATATTATAATTTTGTATTAATAAAAGCCTAATGATATTAATATTTTTTTTTAAGAAAAATATCGCAAATTGAGTTCAGGCTCGAGCTCAGTTCAAAATATCAAATACAAAGAACTCGAGCACGTTAAATTGGACTCAAGCTCGAGCTCGGCTCGTAAAAATTTGTTTCAATCATTTTATGACAAATAGATTACTAAAAAATCACCGACACTCGCCATCAATAATGTTATAAGTGGATTACGAAATTGGGCTCGTGAGCGTTGGGACGAAGCATTTATTGTTGTTAGCCCAATTTCAATGTGGAAAATAAAAAACTAAAAAGTAATCGAATATCAAAATAATTTTTTTTAGGCCGTTGGGACGAAGCATTTATTGTTTTGGCCCAATTTCAATGTGGAAAAAATAAAACTAAAAAGAAATGGAATATGAAAATAAATCAAAGTGTGATAAATGCATTTCGTTATACTCTATTTTACTATGATCAAAATAATTTTTTCGACTGTTAAAAAAAATTAAAAAATCACTATTTTATCTCTTTTCATTAATTTTATATATGTACAATTTAAAAATAATACAAAAATATATATATATTTGGGCCAATATCCATCACCGATGTAGTGGGCTTGGGATTTTAATTCCCGGACCAAATTTATTTAGCCTACCAATCCATTAAAATATATCAAAAAGAAAAAAAAAACCCCAAATTATAGTTCGAGCAACGGCAATTACAGCCCTAGAGAGAGAGAGAGAAGAGAGAGAGGTCGAGAAAGAGGTAAAAATGGCGTCGGGATGGGGAATAACGGGAAACAAGGGGCGATGCTATGATTTCTGGATGGATTTCAGCGAATGTATGTCGCAGTGCCGCCAGCCTAAGGATTGCGGTCTCCTCCGTGAAGATTATTTCGAGTGTCTCAACCACTCTAAAGAGGTATTATTTCCTCTTTCATTATTCAATTTCTATATTTATTTTTTTCGATCCATTAATTGAAAAACAAAAAAATGGTGGGATGGTGTTTGATAGTTGTTGAAAATTTAGCTTTTGTTTTTGTAATTTTCAATTGTTGAATTTTGCGTTAAAATGTGATGATTATTAGCCGGTTGATTGGTAATAAATGGATTACACCTCTGAGATTAGTGAAGTTGATTACTTTCTTGTGTTCCTTTAGTGATTAAGTTTGATCCTGGCTAAGTAATTGTAAATTTGAACCATATTTAGATGAAATTTTGAGAAGTCAATGCCATTGGTTAGAGAATGCACCGTTTGTAATTGCACGTATTATGGGCTGATCGGTTGTTAGAGGACAAAATGGAAATTGCTCTTTTACTCCATGTTTAATGATATAGTTTGAAAGTTTTGTTGTTAAGAGTATTGTGGTATAGATTTACTGCTCTAACCTGTATTATTCAAGATTGATTGGAAGCTATTTCAAGCTAGCTTATTGTTGTTTCGAAATGTGTGTGTTGTTGTTTCAGTTTATTATTTCGGTTTGATATAGATGCTACGCTGCTACGCCGGGTGTGAACTGGATAATATCGCACTATACACGTGTATATATATATATATACAGACGAGTTCAATTCAGTATAACTCAGGTGCATTTCAGCATATTTAGTATGGCATAAACAGAGTATGTGAGATCCAAATGTTATCTCTTCTTCAATTGTTGTTTAGATTCTCTGTCCTGAATATAGAGTCGAAGACTGTGTTCTTTGGGATATGGGAATAAATGTCGTGATTCAAGACGAACACTTCTTGATTTTTTTTATTCTTAAAACTGAAATATCCATGTGTACAACTCATTTAGCTTTGGCAAAGATCATACGAAACTTTTAGATACTTATGAATATAGATATCTTTCGATGTGTGGATTAGGTGTTAATGATTTATGTTCGTTTTTTAAAAACTCTTTTACGTATTAAGTTTTTATATAGCAATCAAATTTCCTTAATTTGATAGTAATTGAATTTGTTGCAGTTCCAAAGAAGGAATCGAGTGTACAAGGAGGAGCAGCGTCAACTGAGAGCAGCTGCAGAGAAGGCTAAGGGAGGTGGGGTTGATGTTCATCACTGAAAACGGAAAAGAATCGTTAACTTTGGACTGGGATTTAGTCGACTTTATTCGACCTTTCTTGAAAATAAAAAATGTATGTATCTGCATTTTGTGGAATCTCTCAAGTACAACAACATAGTTTTTATTTCACATCTTGAGAATTGGAATTCTTGCTGCAAAATCAATGAGATGTTGTGTGTTTCCTTGTGTTTTGAATTGGCATTTAAGCAGTCTTTTGGTTGTTCACTATGTGAATCTTATGATTCCTTTTTTTTTTTTTTTTTTTTTTTTTTTTAAAATTTTTTTTAAAGATCGCAATAAAGTTAATAAAAATGATTAAATTATACCGAATAGCAAAGAAAATGCAAAAAAAAAAACATATTGGATTGTGTATTTAATAGGATTACATAGTATAAACTTATTATGTTTATATCTTTTGCTGATTCATATATAATATTACTAAATAATATATCTAATATTCGTTTTTTGCATGAATATATATATTCTTATTATTAAATTAATCATAAATGATAAAATCATAACCGCCCAAAATTGGATCATTCTTATTTTATAATAACATACAAGCCCTAATTGGATCATTAAATCACAACGGCCCAAAATTAATACCCAAATATAAAATAAGAATAAAACCCTCATTTTCGTCTCCTCGCAGAGTATTGTGCCAACAAGGAGGAGGAGGAGAAGCCGTAGCTGCCGCATCGCCGTCGTACCTCCACCAGGTTTGGAATCGAATCGCTTCGCATCAGTCTGTAGATTCTGCTCAGTAGTTAAAATCACCTGATTTTCCTTCAATTTTCTGCGTCTGCATGCAGTTTTCTACGTTTATTAACAATTTTATACTAGTGTTAATTTTACAGTTCACTTTTATCACTTAATTCTGTTTATTTACTGTCTGAATGTGAAATCGATTTCATGCTGTCAATTTTTTATCTGACGATGATAATAAAAATAGCTAAATGTATGTCTGTAGGAGCTATTTTCCGTTGAATTTTGGCAAATTGTTACGATATTAAGCTATGAATCTTTACAGTAGTTGTATTTTGGAAATTGAGCGATTTTGATGTGTTTTTAATGAATTATGTATTTGTTTAATTTTGTTGATTAGAAATTCGATGACAGAGTGATGGAAATGCTTGATGTTGTGGTTGAGTATCTCACGTAATGTATAACGGTAGTAATTTTTTTTTAATAAATTGTAGAAGCCATGGCTGTACCTTTGTTGAACAAGAAGATTATCAAAAAGCGTGTGACAAAGTTCACGAGGCACCAAAGCGATCGATTCGTCTCTGTAAAGGTTTGTACCTCCTACATTTTTCCGATTTGTGTTACGCTAAACAGAGTTTGTACCCTTTTCTTGAGATTTATACCTAACAAACTCGCTAAGAAACGTGCAAATTGCCTATAATTCTAGTATTAAGACATTTGTTTTGGACTTTTAAGCTCTGTTTGGTTCATGGATTCTGAAATAAAGGAAAATGAAAATGCCAAAGCAAATGACAATGAATTTGAAAATCACTAGTGTATTTGGTTCCTAAGGAGAATGGCGATAAAATTGATTTTAGTCACAAAAATATATTTTCACTTTTTTCCGCAAATCATTTGACCTCCTAACTAAACAGAGTTCTTTAGTATTTTCCTTGATCCAAACACAGCCTTAGCATGTAGCTTTTTGTTCGTCTTGGTGCAGGCTAATTGGCGCAGGCCCAAGGGTATTGATTCCCGTGTAAGGAGAAAGTTCAAAGGATGCACTCTTATGCCCAACATTGGTTACGGTTCAGACAAGAAAACGCGTCATTTTCTTCCCAACGGATTTAAGAAGTTTCTTGTCCACAATGTTGAAGAGCTCGAAGTTCTTATGATGCACAATAGGTTTGCTTCATTTCTTCGTAATTTTTTAATCCAATTCTTTTATTAACAACACTGAGTTGGAGTTGAATATTTTTATTTATACGTAAAATATCAGGAAATATTGTGCTGAAATAGCACATAGTATTTCTACCAAGAAAAGGAAGGATATTGTCGAGAGGGCTGCACAGCTGGATGTTGCTGTAACTAACAAATTAGCTAGGTTACGAAGCCAGGAAGACGAGTAAGTTCTTTATTACCTATTCTTTTTAGATGTTAATTTAGATAGCAATCAGAAGACTGAAAAGACAAATTTTTTGGACGTAAAAATGTTTTGGGTTTAGATTTACTATTTTAATTTGGATATGCGATAAAAAAATTGGTCTATAGTTCCGATTTTGCTATAGCTGTTTTTTATTTTAATGCCGTTTTCGAAGACAGAATCTTCTTTTTTTCGATTGAATTCAAATAGATTTACTTAGTTGAAAAGAACTACTATACGATGCATGAAATTTTCTGACCTAATTATCTTCAACTGTGATCTGATTGAATATCTTTGAACTTTATATTATGTTGAAATTTGAATTCGATATTTTCACAATCTATTAGAGTTTGGTGTGGAATTTTAGTAAGGTAAAAAAAAAAGGTATTTACTGCACAAGTAATTTAAAATAAATGATTTGTTATGTCTAACACAATTTTTCAAAATAAATTACTAACATCGCCTAAAAGCTTCTCCAATCGAATGGAACGGTCTTTCTCGGAAGTTTCCCCTCCCTCTCCCTATTTCCGTCTAATCTCGCCAAAAATTATTTTCTCACCCTCTCTCACTCAACAATAGTAGTAACTAGTAATAATAAGAATAATAGAAAACATAACAACAACAATATTACTCAATATATATTTTATTTATTTTATCGTAGATAATATTCCAAAATTAAAGTTAATAAAATTCAAATTTAATAGTAGAGTCTATTTCAGTATTTCTCCTACCGCTACAATGTGTGGCAAAGCCAGCATAGATTAGAGGGGGGCATGGCCCCCCTACCAATTTTTACCTCATAATTTGTTTAATGCAATTAGGTTTTCTCTGATTTAAAAGTCTAACTCCGCTAGTAAACAAAATTGGTCGATACTAAGAAAAACATTTGAAAAAAAAAAGAACAATTTTTAGTTTGATAAAGTCTATTAACAATGTAGAATTAAAAAAATAATATGATTGCCGGCAAAATGCAGGCTATCTTGAATTTTCTAAACATGAATAATTATTCTTCAACCTTTCATCATATTTTGGAGACACTATTATTGATTACATCATTTGACAAAATCACAAAAGACCAAATCAAAAGATTAACATAACCTTGAATCAAGGCAAACCATACATATAATATATTTTCAAATTCCTCTTTTATTCGCACGAAGTATGTTAGTTCAAAACAATTACGCAGCAATTTTGGTCAACAATTGCGCTAACAACAAGTGTCTAACATTTCATTACACTATAAATAAATAAAATAATGATAATAAAGTCTACTTAGGACCTTAAAAGTTGTGCGTATTAGTATTACACTTGCACCATTCCCCAAGAAATTTGGCGACAATAAGTCAAAGATTTGTTCTAAAATTATTTTTTATTTTGACTTTTCTTCTTAACGACTTCTTCTAACTTTTTAATTCATCAAGAACCGGATAATTTCTCTAGGTTTGAATAATAAAAAATGAATAAAATGGGATAATTGTATATATAACAATTCGACTAATTAAACAATAAATGTAGTGTAGTTGAGTTTGTTTAGGCTGAATTGGTGTTAACTAATTGAGTTCAAGTTTAATTTACAAGTCTTGGACCAATAATGAAGTAACAATATTATTCGGTCTTTTAAGAGATCTTTTCATCAATATATTATGAATCTATAATCTTCGAAATAAATTCGTTACTGATTTTAGACTTATTTATCGTCCTTACGATTCTATGAATCTCCACCACGTTCTTATTTTTGTCTTAATCTTATGCGCAAATTACGGTCCCCCCTTACGGCAATGTCAAATTAACAAAAAACTTTTTTGTTTGAGTATTTACAACCACCCTTTAGCATGTGTATTGTCTTGCACGTTCACTCTTACAATGTTGAATTTACCTTCTAAGGATGGGTTTTTCGTAATAAAATACATGATTGAGTAATAGTCGTAATTACTCAAACATAATGATTTTTTTCATAATTTAACATTACCTCGGAGGTGATTGTAATTTACTCAGTCGGAAGATATCACATGAATTATTCAACCTGCACACCAATTTTAACGAACACAATTTATTTAAAAACTCCTCCAAATTTCCCCCAATATTCACATTTAATGAGTTTGATTTAGTAAATTCAGAATGTATCCACTCAAGTATGTATAAATTGTGACTGCGTCCAAATTTAAGTAAAAGTGATTTACAGGAAGAAGCCTAAATAGTAAATACTATAATTATATTAAGAAATTATATATTATATTATATTATATATATATATGGTGCGTTGGATGTTGATTGCTGTAGTATTTATGAGTGCATTGAATTGTTACAACCTTAGAAACTCTGTGGCCACAGCTTTTCCATTGTATTAGCTGGTTTCCACACAGTGACACACACACACATACAATATATATATACGTGTATATGTATATATATATATTTATATATATATCAGGAGCCTTTCTGTATGTAACTGTGATTGTGAAGGTTCAATGATGGAGTATAATTTTTAGTTTATTGAAAAGAAAATTAAATTGAGTAATTACAAAAAGGAAAAAGAAAAAAAATTGAATTAGATGAAGATTTTAAGGTTTGATGCGTGTGTGTTTGTGTGTGTATGTATATGTATATATATAATATACCCGATCACGATCTTCCAACTGTAATTTGTAGGAAAAGCATATGGTGTTGTCTTTTGCTAATTTAATGCGGGACAAGGAAAAGTTGTATAATATAATCTCGATAAATTTACTAGTTCGATAATTTAATATTTCGTTAAACTAATAGAATTCTGTTAGTAGGTTTTACTCTATTAATTTATAGATGCTTAATTTATATGATAAAATTTGTTTTGTTTCTCAAATAAAGAAAAGAAATTTCTGATATTTTCAACGTCCGTCAGTTCTGGAATAAACGGCGGCCTGGGCATTTCCGTAATTCTTTCCCAGTCAACGCCGCTAAAAAAGTCGTGGCCCTTGATTTCACGAACGGAAATCCTCTTCACCGGATCTTTCTCGAGTAACTTTCCAATCAAGTCCCTTAACGGCGTCAATCCCCCCGTCAGATTCGGGGCTTTCGTAATAATCCGGTAGAAAGTCTCCTTCCGGTTGACTCCCCGGAACGGCGTCGTTCCGTAGAGCATCTCGTACAGCATGACGCCCAAGCACCACCAGTCGACGGAGAAATCGTGGCCGTCTCCCAGAATGATCTCCGGCGCCACGTACTCCTCCGTGCCGACAAACGAGTTCGATTTCTCCACCGAGTCCGCTTCCGAACTCACTGATTCCGATTCGAGTTCCTCACGCTGAACCGAGTCGTCGGGCGAAATCCCCGAGTCACGGCGATTGAAGAAAAAACCGAATCTCTTCTTCTTCTTCGGCTTGGTTTCCGGCTTCGATTCGGAGGAGACTGAACGATTTTCAGGAGATTTAGCGGCGAGTTTGGTTGAGAGATCGAAATCTACCAGCATTAAATGACCGTTTTCCTGAACCATAACATTTTCCGGCTTCAAATCTCTGTAAACGATGCCGGAATTATGTAGATATTCCAAAGCCAGCACCAATTCTGCAGCGTAAAATCTGGAAAGCAAAATCGCACAAATATTAATTGCCTAATTTATTTATTTTCAATCGAACACTTGAAATTATATAAAATCAATCGGAAACCTAATTTTACCTAATGATATCATCGGAGAACATTTTCTCGGTCTGCTTTTTCCTCAAATAATTCAGATCACGGCCGGAGCAGTAATCCATGGCGTAACCGACGATTTTATCAGTGATCAAAACTCCATGAAGCTCCGGCAGAAGCGGATGGTGTAAGGAGGCGAGCACTTCTCTCTCGAAGCAGATTCTCCGGTACTCACCGCCGCCGTGGCTGTTGCCGGTGGTGACCTTCTTCTTCTTCGCCTTCTCAATTGAAGATCGTAATATTGCTTTAAGCGCAAGCAATTCTCCAGTTTCAGTTCTGACGAGAAACACCACTCCCTTGGCGCCGCGGCCGAGCGCCGATAACACCTTCAGATTCTTCAAATCCAGAGAAAGCGCTTCGCCTTGATCCTGGCGGCGGCGCTGGTGGTGGTGGTGTCCTCCGTCGTGCATGTCGGAGATTTGCTTCCGGCCACACAACAGCCGCCTGAATTGAAGACGTAGTAATTGCGTTATACAACAGAATTAAATTGAGTGATCAATTGCTGGTGAGGGAATTCTGGTTTTGGTTTTCGCAGAGTAAATTGTGAATAAACGGTGGAAGATTTTCAGGTTGATTTTGTTACAGAATATGTAAATGACACGCTTTATATACGATTTCGGAACAGTGGTGTTTGGGGTGGGGGTGGGGTGGTTGGAGTGGGGGTGGGTCAAAATTGTCTTGGTTGAGAGGAATTTGGAGTGGGAAAGAGGAAATGAAAAGATGCTAAAAGTATATGCTTACGATACGACGCCGTTAGCAAGCATGGCCACAATTCTTAATTTCCTTGTTTTTTTCTTGATGAATCTTTGAAATAATAATAAGGGTAAATTACAACCACCCCTGAGGTATGGTCAAATTATGAAAATTCCCCTATTATTTGGATAATTACAACCACTCCTCAACTCCTCAAATTTAGTGGAATCTTCGAGATTATATGGATTATTATCACTTTTGTACATGTTTTATCTCATTCGAACTCTACATTTTGAAGCAAGATTATTATAATATGTATGTTTTGGCTTGTATATATCAGATTGTAGTTCATCGAAAACTGTATTTTTACACAAAACGAGTACAAATTTTACGAAATCTAGATGATTATGTTGAATTTGACACCAGAAGGGTGGGGTGTAAGAAAAAATCATAGTTGAAGGGGAAGATGTCATTATCCAAACCAGAGGGATTTTTTGTAAATTGATCATACATGGAGGTGTTTGTAATTTAC
>NW_012193112.1:161404-181391 GCF_000504015.1 Erythranthe guttata
ACAACTATTTTCTCTAAAACAAATATGGTTTATTTGACCACAATTATTTATTTATTTAAGCCCTTTTGTAATTTATAATGAATACCGAATAAAAAGGCCTTAACTCTAATTCTAGCTGTGTTTAATTGGACTCACTTATTCATGAGAAAAAGCCCAATAATCCGAAGAGTGTGGTTCTAGCTTTCTAGGCCAAAAATCGAAACATAACTCATTTATTGGTAATATTGTGCAAATAACATATATTTATTTACTATCTTCAAAAAAAAAAAAAAACATATATTTATTTACTTAAATACTTCATTTACCTGGAATAAAAGGGGAAAAATTGTTGCCCGGAGAGTTAATCGAGCGAATTTTGGACACTCGAGTAATTTAAAAAATAATTAATGAATAATAAGTGTCTAAATTTAAGAAAGACTACATAAATAGCAAATGAAAAAATAAAAAAGTGAATTTAAAAATATAAAAATAAATACAATATATCTTAAATTTCCATGTTAAATGTGCTTGAAGAACCGGATACCGGGCTAGCCTGTTTAAAATTTATGATATTCGGCCCCTAGTATTAAGTTTTCCCAAAACCAGGGGCTGTGTGAAGGGGACAACCAACACCGACTACCTAATAAAATAATTAAATAATGCTCAAATGTTAAGCAATTAAGTAGTTAATAAGTGATTATAATTACTCCTTAATTAAACTTGAAATAACCATAGAAAATAGGAAATTTAATAAGATAAACCAACCCCAGCTCAGCATCATTAAAATAAAATAATATTTTATCTTCACATTACTTTCAATTAATGGTTTGTTTGGTTGTTAAGGTACAGTGATTCTCCGTTTGCAGGGTCATTATTAATACATGCTTAATTAGTGTCTTAGGATTATCTTAATCAAGTAAGGTTGTTCTTAATTCTTATTATTTATAATTAGTATTTTAATATGGTTTAATGCTTCCTTAAACGTTGTAATATCAAATGTGCTCGATTCATAGTTGGGAATATCCGAATGTGTGTAAGATGCCAATCGGATTATAATGTTCGCATTATATTTTTTTACTTATTATAATTCGTTTGCTAGTGTTTAATGATTTAGTATAAACCACAACCGTCCATTGTCTATGGTTAAATTACGAAAACCCTCCATTTATTTTGATAATTACAACCACTCTCGACTCCTCAAATTTAGTGAAATTTTTTAGATTATATGGAATATTATCATATTTGTACCCGTTTTATCCCATTCGAACTCTATATTTTGAAGCAAGATGATCATAATATGTGTTTTTTTGCTTGTATATATATCAGATTGTTGTGCATCAGAAACTGTATTTTTACACAAAACGTGTACAAACTAGAGCATATTTCACAAAATCTAGATGATTGTGTTGTATTTGACACCATAAGAGCTACTCCAATGCTAAATACCAAAATTGAATTATCAAATATTTATTTAATATTTGAGATAATATTTTAATATGGATTAAAATTCATCTACTCCAACCATGGTTATCAAATTAATTATCAATTGGAAGTTTATATATAGGTGATTTTATTTGTAATTGCCACATGTCCACTTTTGATTGAATATTTAGATAGTTACACTTTTGATAACTCAATTTCCAGCAAGTATTTTTACATCCCAAAAGTTGAATTATCAAAATAGAACCCTAATTTAATAACCCCATTGGAGTTAAAAAATTCTATTTTTTGGTATATAATAGTGGTTAATGGTTTGGATACCATGTTTGATAACCCCATTGGAGTTGCTCTAAGGATGAATGTGTAAGAAAAAAACATGGTTCAAGGTAATATGTAATTATCCAAACAAGAAAGATTTTTTCGTAAATTGACCATATCTCAGGGTTTGTATTTTGCCCAAGGATTTAACTTAGAGAAAATAAAATAATATTATAGCTATGAACCGCCGGTTCAGAAAGTGGCTCAGACGCTAGTATGGGATTCGGGTGGTGAATAAATATTTTGCTCTGAATTTTTTACTTTTACTTTTTACCAAATGAACTATATATCGACTGAAATACTATCATGCAATTTCGTCGGCGTTAATTGGGTAACGAATTTGACGGTTGCCTAGTCAGCAGTGCAAAGTTGTATAAATTTTGCAAGTAGCTGTTAATTCATGAATATTGGTCCCATTTTGACCAATATTAATATTATGAATTGTTCCATTCGTTCACACCAAATTCAATCAATGCCTAAAACAAAAATCATACACACGTTTTAATATTCTAGAAATGCATCGACATTTTTTATTTTTATTTTTTAAACAGATATCCTACGTATTGAGTATTAATATCTATGATCACCGTCCTTTTAATGTTGAATTTGAGTTCAAATAATTCAATTCGAGCAAGTTCGACTCATTTACACCTTAGTTACACGCATAAATACGGTATTTCCACTTACACCGATTTTTTTTAAATTTGTTTATTGATCAATCAGCTAGGATTTAGAAAAAAAAATGGTCAATGTGAAGAAATTGACTATGGATGGGTTTAATTCACGAGGGTTGGCAAAGATTGTTGATGCATCATAAATCCAAGAAAAAAACAATTTTATATATATTTTTTAATTTTTGTATTATATTTTTTTTTTTTGGAAAATAAATTTATTGCACCACGCCGGCTCAGACATGCCATAAATTTTGCCAAGTTGAATTTTCTCCTACAACCTAAGTCCAAATTATTAGCTACCGCCACCGCCTGTTTCAATTTTATTTTCCAGACTTTTCTGCTGTCAATAATGTTTATTTTTAATTAATACTTATGTAAATTACAAAAGTTGTTAATTCTAAGAAAATATAGCTTAGTTTATAACTTGTATACAATCAAGAAAAACAATTAATAAATTTATAATATTATTTCCCCCCCTCTCATTGTTTTGCTATGAGTGATCAATCATTTTTCTCTGACCTAAATATTTATTTCCCTTAAAATATAGTTGTCAGAACTCAGAAGTACATGTCTAGGTGTAACGAATCTGTGACAAATTGCAATTAATTAATACCTTATTTCTTTTAATTACAAATCAAATTAGCTTAATTATTATTAGAAATATGCTGCAACCTGGTACTTTTGATTAATCCCTTAATTTGGCCCATCTATTTTCAGGTCCTCTGCATGGGCACACCATTCCAAAACCAGCTACAGATTTAATTAGTTTATTCCTAATCTTAATACAAATATTATATATATGGTTAATTATTGAAACAGCTTTCTTAATTAAAAGAAACTTTGTTGTTTTATTAGTGTATAAATTAATGATATTGTTAATCTTCTGATTAGCATTGTTTTGGTGAAGTTCAATGCATGCTATGTCAGGAAATCATTGAGCTAACAAAGATTTCCTTTTCACTAACGATGTTGATTTGTATATTTATTAGGTTTATTAAAGTTTAAATATGCTATTTAGAGCATCTCCCACCTTTACTACAATTTTCTCACCAAAAGCTATTTTTTGTGGTGAAAAAATGGTGTTATCTCCCACTTATGGCACACCAGTATATAATTTCTCTATTTTTAGTGACAAAATAGTGTATTATGGTCAAAATACGAACACCCCCTCCTGTTTGGGTAATTATGAAATACCCTTCCATAGGTAAATTTAGGGATGTTAAATCGGTAAAACCACACCAAAATTTCAATACGCCAACATTTCATACTGTTTATCGAACATAATATACGATTTGGTTCGATAAATAACTGAAATACATTAATTTTATGTAAAAATATTTAAAAGGAGGAGTGACTGTAATTACCCAAATAAGAGAGTTTTTTTTTTCGTAATTTCACCATACCTCATTGGACTGGCCGTAATTTGCCCTTATACATATAATAAAATCACACATAAACAGTAATTTCATAAATTATTGCCTCAAAATGTTACAACATAAATTAATCATAAAAACATTACAACATTTTTTATCTAAAAAAATTATTTCATTGGTAATCACATGAAATTAGTTAGTATAATAATTTTATATGGTAATTATAAAATGGTGTTAATGACACCAAATCCTATTTTCACTTCTATATTTGATAGAAAAAATAGGATTTGGTGGAAAAAAATTGTAAAATGGTGGAAGGGTGGAGATGAAAATTTCTTCACCAAAAAATTTGGTGAAGATCTAGGATTTAGGGATATAATAATATAGAGTTTGAACATGGTGGGAGACTAAACTCAATAACTATAATTTAAGTGCACTGATGATTTAAAGATTTAAGTCGGGAGACAAAAAAAACACCTAAATTAGATGATAAATATAGTATTTGGTGATCGATGGGAGATACTATTAATTAATGACCAATTTCATTATTTGTTTTGGTGAAGAGAAGCCAAATAATCAATTATTGGCTACTTATGAGTTAATCGAAATATATTGCCAATGATGTATATGACAATGAACTAGTTGATATAAATAAATCTCTAGGGAAAAAAAATAATAAAATTATTCAAATTGAAAAAAAAATAAAAAAATAAAAGTGCACCTCTCTTTGATTTTTAGTTATAATACGACATAATGATTCAAGAGGATCTTAAAATAGATTCCTGATACTATTTAATATCTATATTTTCAATACGTTTTCCTCAGTACAGATAAATTAAATTGGAAGTCTAGCACTTCAAATATTTGAAATGAGTGTACGTGGAATTTGAACTTGGAACCTTTTTATTTGGTAATTTCCTTTTAATTTATTATTTTTTGCTTCTAAGCATTAATTATTAATAATAAAAATTAATTTTTTTTTATATAAAAATAAGGAAAAGAATCAATATTAATAAGGAGAATAATTATAATAAGGATATTAAATAGTAAACTATATCTACCGAAAATGAATTAATGGTAACAAACACAGCTATTGGCTCTAGGAAAACACAGGCGAGTAAAACGTTTATATTATTACCATGGGAATCCGACAAAACCCGATTTTACCGGCAGAGGTTGGAATTTTAATGCAATCATTGACCTGCTCAAAACACGTTATCTAAATAAACTACTGATTCATCTCAGCCACACAAGAAAAGTAAACTCAAATAAATATTAACCGTCAGATGAATTATTATTTTATTTTTTAACCTCATTTGACTTTAACCCCACAGAGACAACTTGTGCTTTGACTCCAATCATTGAGAAATATAAAATTGCAAAAAGGACCACTCAAAAAATTAGTGGGCTTTGGCCGAATGAGAAGCTGCAAAATTATGTGAATTTCGAGGCCCAATTTTCTGCAGGGCCAGTTGCTAAATAAATATTCTTTTTATGAATAAATTAATATAAATTAATTTATTATAAAAAATCTCGAATTCCCAAAATAATTCTTCATTTCTAGCAACTCCCTTTGTGGGGTGGGGGCGAGGGGGGGTATGTAAGCATGGCATCAACTATGATATCATGGAATTTACTATTTCCTCAAAACAGTACAAGTAGGTTTGTTACATGTATTATTCAAATAATTTATTTCAACATTTTTAATTTTCACAAGAATGGGCAAATAAATAATTATGGATTTTTCTATGAAATTCTCTTAAAACGAGGTGAATTTAATTAATTTAAAAATGTTGATAGATATCTATCTTCAATCATGTATATTTGTATCGAGGATATCCTAAAACCCTAATTTCTTGGAAAATTGTAGAAAAAATGAAAATAGGAAGAATTAGTTAGAAAATTTTAGATATTTTAATTAGGTACTCCATATGATTTCCTTTGGTGATTTTGATTGCCACATCCCCACTCCTCATTGTCCTAAAATTAGAGGGCATTTTTTTATCAACAAAACTATATAAGTTTTCTTAACTGGCAAAGTATATAAATATATACATCAGTCTGTGCTTAGCAATAATTGTCCATGTGGGAAGGCTTGGGTATAGCCGATCCACAATCGAATGTTGTGAATGCTTATGTGTGTTGAATACACTATAAGACTAGAATTTACGTCTTTTTCTGAAACCAATTGATTTTTGTACAATTAGTAGTGCCTAAGGTCCTACTTACTATTTGTCGTGACTTCTGAAAACCAATTATTTAAAAAATATGAAGACAAAATTGAAATCTTTGAGAAAGAGACTCTTTGAATTAAATAAAAATAAAATAAAATGAAGCTTCAAGACTCTTAAGTGTGCAAGTTTCATTAACAAATACACACACAAAAAAAGTCTTGACTAATTGCCTATAAATTGCGAATCTTAAGATGTTAATACACAATTCATTCCATCACTCACACACACACACACCATAAACACAAAACAAACAAGAAAATTTGTCTTTCCTTACAAAACCCTCCATTAACACATTTTATCTTGTCCCAAAGTTACATTAATTTTGTTTAGGGACAAAATAAATTGCATGTAAAAGTGCAATCTTTAATAAAATTAGCAAAAAAGAAAAAGGTGGTAAATTACTAATTTCAAGAAAGAGAGGTGGGATAATTTGGGTGGTTTGACGTCCAAGGCCCGGCAATTAACCCCCTTTCCTCCACCGCTTTTAACGGCAACGCTGCTCACATATACATACACATATACATACAATATACATATTATGTGAGTGTGTGTGTGTATTATTTTTGCAGTAGAATATTATATAATATAGAAAAGGTCAAAATAGCAACACTCTTTATTTACTATATAACTTCATCACCACCCTTCCTTTTTCCTTCCCCCTTTCCCCTTTTCCCTTTAATTTCTCTATCAATTTCATTCTCTCTCTCTACCCCTCTCTCTCTCTCTCTACAAATATATTTATAAATATATGTATGTAAGCATACTGTTGAAGAAAACTTGATCTGAATTGTTGAAAATGGACAAAGATTACTTCATGAATGGTGGTGGTGGAATCCCAACTCCGTGGAGTGGTGGAATGAACTGCACTTCTTCCGACCAATCTTTCATCGACCCCAATTCAGTGACGTCACATTTCGATTCATCTTTCAGCTCAATCAATGCCGTCCTCCGCCGTCTCCGCCGCCGCCTCGGAAGCCTTCATCCTCCGCGAACTGATCGGAAAACTCGGCGGAGGCGGCATCGGGAGCTCCATCGCTTTCCCGGCGACGGCGACCCCCTTCTCCGGCGCTCACAACACAACTCCACCTCCTCCTCCGCCGCCGCCGCTGCATTCTCTCTCCGGCGATCCGGGTTTTGCGGAGAGGGCGGCGAAATTCTCCTGCTTCGGCAGCCGGAGCTTCAACGGCAGAACGGCGGCGTTCGAGATGATGAACGACGGCGGCGGCGGCAGATCCGCCACTCCTCCGGCAGATATGCATATGCACCGAGTTTCGAGTAGCCCATGTCTGAATCCTCCGGCGGCGGCGGAGAAGAAGAAGATTAGTTTAATAAGACAACAACCCCAAGTGGAGTACAACAACAACTCAAACGAAGAATCCTCTGTTTCAGACCAAATCCCAAGTGGGGAAACATTATCAAAAAACTCAAACGAGCTGAATTCTTCTAGAAAGAGAAAATCCCTTTCGCGAACAAAAGATCGATCCATTAATCCATCTAATAATAAGCGAACAAAGGATCATCAGAACAAAGACGACGAGGATGATGAAGAAGAAGATAAGGGTGATGAAAAGTCGAAAGAAAAGACGACGGAGGATCAAAAACCACCTGAACCACCAAAAGACTACATTCATGTCAGAGCTAGAAGGGGACAAGCCACTGACAGCCATAGTCTTGCTGAAAGAGTATTTCCATTTTCCTTTTTTTTTTTTTTTTTTTAAAAATTTATGGAATTCTAGTGTGTATTTATTTTTTGATTTTATTTGTTTGTGTTAGGTCCGGCGAGAGAAAATCAGTGAGAGAATGAAACTACTACAGGATCTTGTACCAGGTTGCAATAAGGTCTGTTAATATATGCCATTAATTATTAAATCTCTGTTCGAAAATAATTATTACTAATTTTAATATTTTGGTGTAATTAATTAATTAACAGGTTACTGGAAAAGCACTGATGCTTGATGAAATCATAAATTATGTTCAGTCTTTACAGCGCCAGGTCGAGGTATACATTAACTTATAACTAATTTTAATTAAATTAAACACCAATTAAAAGCTGTCTGTGTCGGATAATTAACCTAATTTTTTTTTTTTAAATTGCAGTTCCTGTCAATGAAGTTGTCCTCAGTAAATCCAGGCCTGGATTTCAGCATGGAAAATCTTCTTCTCTCCAAAGATAATGTGCGTGAGATAAACCTCTTTTTATTTATTTATTTATTTATTTTAATTTTAATTGTTTTTCAAGAAATGATTTATTGATGATGTTTTATAGATGGTACAACAGAATACAAGTGTGCCCCAGCAGATGTACCCTTTGGATTCCTCTTCACCACCATTGTTTCATCAAAATGTACAACAATTACAAAATAATAATAATATTAGTAATAATAATAACAATAACAATAATAGCACAATTTCTGTGGAGCCTATAATACATATAGATCATGCCACATTGTGCCGTAACTTGGGAATTCAATTGCCTTGTCTTGACAGATTCACTCATGATATTCTTCCTCAGGTAACAAACACTACTTTACATCCTTTAATTTCAATCATAATAAATAAATAAATAAATAAAAATAATCTTGATTTTTTTTAATCGCAGTTCCCGGGATTTAGTGAAGATGATCTCCAGAGCATTGTTCAGATGGGTTTTGCTCAGAATCCAGCCAACTTCTCGACAGTCCAAAATCAAACGTCGAACATGAAAGTTGAAAGGTGACCGACCGACCGACCGACCGACCGGCCCTGAACAACGAGAAAAGGCTCTTGCTGTATATAAATGAGAATTTTATTTAGTACTAATCCAATAATTTTTATATATTTTTTTTAATGTTGTTTTCTTTATTGCTACAAAAGTTATGTACTTAAATTTATTCTATTTTCCATTTTCTTTTTTTTGGTCGAAAGCACCAAATTATTTGTACTACAGAGTATGTAAGATATATATATTCGATTAGTTAAAGAATTGAGAAATGAAATGAATTTTTTTTTTTCATCGATTTGTTCTATACTACACATTGTGTCAATTTCGCGGGGTATATTTTGTTACGCACGCATTCATATATATATCAACTGTGTGTGTGATTGCGTGTAAATTAGTGAAAAATTATTGACATCAATAAAGATTGGAAAAATCTTATTTTTTTTGTCAATACATTCAAAATTAATGTTTGGGTCAATTATACTAGACTGTAATAAATCGTGTTTTGTGGTGGTTATGATAGTTACTTATGTCGTAACCAGCTGTCTGACACTTTCATCTTTAGGGGAAAAAAACAAGTCTTAATAACAATGATAATGACTCTTAATTTATTTTGAATTTTGAATTTTTTATTTAATTTTATTGGTAATTCAATCATAATATCTGGCACAATTCCAGGAGGAGGGCCCTGGCAATTTTTACAGATTAATTAACCTGAATTAAAAGAAGCTTCTGTTCTTAATTTTTTTTTTCTGTTAATTTTAACCATGAAACAGTCACTCTTTCTCTCTCACACACATACACACACACATGTGTGTGTATACGTATATACATAAAGAATCCCAGGTTGGCTAAGAGTTTATGACTAGGCCCAACGAATCTAGAATTAAAAAAATAAAATAAAATAAAAATGGTGCTAATATTTAAAAAAAAAATAAAGAACAAGAAAAGCTTAAGTAGTGGAGTTTTTCTTCCTCTTCTTTTATGAAAAAGATGCCCTTAAAGATAGATTAATCATTTGATTAGAGGTGGTTAGTGAAATCAATTATTTTTTTATTTTTTTATTTTTTCTCTCTGTGATTTAAATTTTAAATAGGTATTTTTTTTTCCTGTGTTTGCAGCCTTTTAATTAAATTAAATTTAATGAGGGTTCCATTATTGAATCACAGTGAGTTAATTATCATGAAAGATTCTTTGAAAATGATCTTTTTGCATATAAGCGTTAAACAACATATATTATTCTATAATAAATTAATTAAATAAAGGGGTTATGGTTGGATTATAGAGCTGTCTGCTTAAATTAGTAAAATTAATACACAATCATGCAAGGTAATGTTTCCTGGGGCAGTTGGGATTATTCTTTTTAATTGTTAATTTAATTTATTTTTTTCTTTTGATGCCAATTTTGCCCTTGGACCTTTTCTCTTACTGTCTAAGCAAGCTTTGTGAATTTTAAAAAATGAAATAAAAAAATGTCAACTTTTAATTTTCACTCTAATCGTGAAAGTGAAAAAACCACGATTGTGCCCGTATTTAGGGCCGGTTTGTCTAAAAGCTTATTTTAAAAAACTGATTAACTGTTACATCTGATGAGATGTATTGAGAGTTGATAAATTGTTATATCTTATTTTTAAATTAATTTTTAAAATATTTGGATAAAGAACTTAATTTTTATTGGAAAACAAATAAAGTCGCAATATTTTTATCTAATATCTTATAATGAGTGCAAACAACTTATAAGCTCTTTAAGATGTAACAATTAATCAGTTCTTAAAACAATTTACCTAAAATACAAACTTATAAAGTATTTAAAATAAGCTCAGCAAAATCATCTTACCAATCAAATATATTGGAAATTATGGTGGAGATCCTAAATAAAATTGAGATCCCAACTGCTGGGCCAAAGTCGTAATTATTTAATTTGTAATAATTAGGAAGAAAGTGATAGTATATTAACTAATAATTAAGTTATATTTCAGCTTCTCAGCTCAGCAGGCAATTTATTACACCAATCTTTCTTTTTGCACCACTCATATTACTATAATTTATATAAAAAAAAAAAAATTCTTTCTATTTTCACGAAATTTGATTAATTTTTATTTTATTTATTTCCAGTTGTTTTAGTTGACCTAATAATCATTTTAAATATTAAATAATTTATTAAGCAGGGAATGCATGGCTTATCAGTTATCACTAATCACATCATGCAGTTCCTCTCTCATTACCATTTATCTAATTATTAATCTACTTAAATGCGACAAAATGTCGGCAGATTGTAATTTATTAATATAAATCTCTGAATTAAACTGCATTAAAAGTTTTAATTATTTCTGACACTTCTAAAGTAGTGATTGAGACACTATTATCTGCAGTAAGAATATCCTTTTTTTTATGAATTAAATATATTTTAAAATACAAAGTAATTGGAAAAATAAAGCCATGAACTTTAATATATATATATATATATATATATATATATATAAGATATAAATTATTGTTAAACTCAACTTCCATATCAAAATAATTAAGAAGATTGAGTCATTGTTATACTTAATTTGAATTATCAAGTGATATTAATTTATGAGAATAATTAGAAACATTAATGAGTAATTAATAATTAATATCCCTACATTGTTCATGAATCTAACTATCTAAAGCACTAGTAAAGATTAATTTAAAGCATAAGATGCCCCCATTAAATTTTTACTATAATTTTTCTCCTACTTTTTTGCTTTTTGGTGGAAGTTATGTTTTGTGGTAAACTTATATATATTATAAATGAAATTAAATTTGAACGAAATTTTCGATTTATGCCGATTCTGATCCTTGATTTTCGGTTTTGAATTGTCTGACTATTTTAGAGAAATCGGAATCAGTTTTTCACTTGCAATTTTTTACAATCAATTTTTTTATAATAAGATTAATAAAAAAAAATGGATTGTTTTCGAAAAAGGATTAGTTCCAAATTCGATATGTTCGATTTCCACTTGTGAATGTAACAACTGAAAAATAGCAACATAAACTATATGAATTAATGAATATAAAAAAATATCCAAGGATACAGAGAAAAATAGCTTTCATAGAACCATGCAGAAAATGTACAACCATTATGGGAAATAAATTAGGGCAGGCCTCACATTTACGTACATTTAATCAAAGCGATTTAAATTTTCTTTTCTTATTTAGGTGGTTATATTTTAGCCTCATTTAAAGATCAATTAAATTTTTATTAATAACTACCAAATAATTAATAAATTGCTTTTTGTTTAACTATATGCATATGATCTTCATCCCAACTGGTTTACCAACACATCTAACGCATTCTTTAATTTTGGAGCATTTATATATATTTATATATGATTATTATATAGGAGGGGCCTAGGCCGAAAATATAAAAAAAATTAGGGATCCGGATATATGATAAAGTTTTTATATCAATCTTGAAATTTCATATGATATTTTTATTTATCATATTTATTTATATATCATATACTATATAATTAATTAATTTATTTAAGTTTTTCTTTTTTTTAATGATGATAAAAAGGAAAAAGGAAACACGATCGATGTTGCTAAATTGTCGTAATTGATCTAATTTTCAACCAATTAAACAAAAGGCTTCGGAAATTAGCAAAATAATAATCAACATTATATCGAACATGGCTAAGAAATGGTGTAGAATGGTGAAGAATTATCCGATGTATTTCAACGAGTGTAGCATCTACAACACCCTCTACATGACCCTCTGCCACTAAATATAACGCAAGTACAATAGGCGAAATCGAAGACGAGATAGTATAAAAATCCCACCTACGTACGCTTCATAACTCCGATCTAAATTATATATACTTTTTTTTTTTATTTCAATTTTTAATAGAGAAGAGGAAAAAGAAACAAGTACTATGTAGGGCAAGGGCAGTTGGTATCATTTGATTAAACCATTACTCTTACATATAGCAATCATGGGTTTACGACCGTTGGATCGGATGTTTTGTTTTTCCCGCATCGATCGCAAAGGCATGATTAACATGATTAGAACACGGAAACTCTTTCATCCACACTTTGATCATCTTCTTTTGTTTGTTCAAATGTCATTTTTTCCCTGTCACATTTCTTCTGCTTGCCCACTTCTGGCAAATTAAAATTAAATTAAAAAATAAATAAATAAAAATTCACCCATAGTTTTCACCTAAAGAAGATAAGATGAGCAGTCAAAATTGTGGGGAGGAATTTGATCCCCACAACACACCTAGGTGTCGATTTTGTATTTAGGAAAAAAAAAAAAGAAGCAAAGTTTACGGTAAATATTAAATAAACACGCGCACGGAGATGAACGGTCCCCGAAACTTTGATTCATAATTAGGTACCATCTTAAGGCCTCATCCTTCTGCTTCAATCAGCTACAAGGGTTTATAAAGCAATATATATAATTATTTGCTGCATTTCTTCCCAATGGAAGCATGCATATATTATATATGGACTTGTTTATGATTGGGCCCAAACTTGATGATTTTTCGGCAGGCCCAACTCCAAGAACTTGTGCTCACACTTAGGCCCGAACCACTAGGAACTCTTGATCTTAATCGTATGGATTACTTCCTTTAATTGTGGCCATCCTCCTTCTCAAACTTTTACTCTCTCCTCTCAACACTGCTCTCAGGATTGGAATGCGCCGCTTCTCTTTCCTTCTTTCTCCTTCCATCTTTGAACAGTACTTCCGTCATCAGCTTGTCTTTTTCCGGACAACTCTTTGTAGAGTCTTCAAAATACATGGTTAGACTTACAATTGGTTATGTACTGATATGTCTATTGGTGAAGTCCAATGGACCTACGATTTATTTATTTATTGGGTCACATGCCCAATTTAGAAGTTAATACTACAAAAAGCCTAATCTCCTTCAAAGAAGGTTTGAGGGCCCGATAAATTGAGATCGATTAATTAAATAACTATAAATAGAACTTAATACATCAATTGAAGGTACGTTATTTTTACTCGAGCAATCCAATCGTTATAATTCTCTCAATTATTTCACGATCCACATATCTAACTTAAGCATCGGAAGGGCTTCCGCCGGATCAACCCCGACTTAGTCCACGTTTACTTTTTTCGTAAGAATCTCCAAGTTATTAAGGTATCTCAAAGCTATCTAGCACGTGATCAGTGACCCAATTCATCTCTTCGACTATATTTATTATAGGTCATTGTTATACATCATCATGTACCTAGTTATACTGCCCTTAGAGAAAGGGATAAATGTAACACTAATCTATACGCATCTCTGAGTTTTCTTCTTTCAATCTCCTTATGTGAGTAATTGAGTCTCTGAGTGTGAGAGTGTTCCATTTGACTGATTACCGATGCATATGTTGATGAGTGATCTTAATGTGTGCATTACGTAGGTCTAGGGCGTTTTTGAGTTTGCGTCGTTGTTGATTGGTGCTAATTTTCAATTGGAGTCGCCACCGTATTGGATTTATGGACTGTACACCAGAACAAAAGGGGACTAAGTATTTTTATAATTGAACATTTTTAGTGTTTTGATACAAATATAGAGGTGATAATTCATAATCTAAACTATAAGTGTGGGAGAATACTTATTGATTTTAATTAATATATTACGAAATAATACATACAAATTTCCATAGGAAGCTGAAAATAAATTTATATGGTCCAAGAGATCAAGCCCAATAAAATTGAAACCAATGGGCGTAATAATAGCATTGGTCTAGTCTAGTATGAGTCCACATGATTTATTAATAATAAAAGGGGCCCAAATGAATAAAGGTATTGAAAATGTCAAAGGAAGAAAAATAAGGGGCTAAAGTCTAAAAAGACAACAAAACAAGATGAAGTTCGTGCAGCTCACTTTAAGACAAATGGCGCGTGGACATATGTCGGGGTCCTTATTGATCGCACATCACATGATCTGCTCCCACAATCCCAACTACCAATTTCCAACATTCGCCGCGCGTGTCCCTCAACGGTCGCTACTTACAGTTTTTGCTCTGCTCTTCTTTCTTACACAAATACCTCAATAATATTAAAAAGATAAAAAATTAAAAATTAAAAATCAAACTATATATATATATATATATAAATAGGAAAAATATGAGAAGGAATCATATGAAAATAAGATTATTTATTTGTTTTGGAAATGTGTCTAAATTTGATGATAGTGAAGTATAACCTCTTGTGAATGACAATTTTAGGAAAATAAAAATAAAAGTATACAAAATTATTTTGCTATTCTTGGTGTAGTAATTATTGAATATTGAGAGATCAAATCTACTTTTGAAATTGCAGATGGCATTGTTGTTTATTTTTTAAAATTACTTCTATAGAAGTAAATTATTATTTTATAGAAGTATATGAAACCTAAATATATAACTAATTAAAACATAATTTTATTTTTATGAAAAATAATGAAAATATTTTACACCTTAATATGATGAAATAAATGTCAAAATGAATCCCATCTATTTTGTCACCGACACAATCTCCCTCTTCAAGAGCTAATTTAATTTAATTTATCCATCTCCAGTGTTAAATTCTTGAAATAATTTTAATTCATAAATGATTATATTAATTAATTAAATATGTTTGGAATATTAAATAACTCATATTGAATTTAACTAATTAAAATAGTAATAATACACGTCAACTGTGGGCCCACATCCTGTAGTGTTTGTGAAAGGAAAAAAAAGAGTAAAAAAAAAAAAAAAAAAAAAAAAAACAGAAAAACAAAATCTCGAAATTCGAAGTTTGTTAAATTAAGATGCTTTTTACCTCTTCACAGTTCTCTCCTTCCCTTTTCTCCGGATCCAATACACACACACAGCACGCTCACTGCGTGCAATGATCCGCCATTGATTCCACCTTACACAGATCCCGCCACCGCCGCTCTATACGTACACGCTCCCCTGTATCTATCTACATGTCTCGTCCACCTAACTACGAGTTTCAGGAATGGTGGAACAAGCAACGATCCAAGGACCCTGCCGACGACCACCACCACCACCACTTATCCTCCTCCTCCTCCGCCTCCGAGGATTTCAGATTGTTGACCGTCAACATCCACACACCGGCCTCACCTATCACGTCGGCGGCCGCGGCGGCGGAGAAGGACCGCTCGCGCAGTGCGCGGCAGCTCTCGTGGATTTACCTCCTCAAGCTCCACAAAATCGCAAACTCGGTAGCTTTCGTCACCAACGGATTCATCACCCTCCTCCGCACCGCGAACCGCCGCATCGCCACCTCCCCATCGGGGCCCCGCTCGGAATCGAAGTTCTACAGGATCATCAAATTGTTCCTGATATTGAGTGTTTTCCTTCTTTCTATCGAGCTCGTTGCCTACTTCAGGGGATGGCATTTTAGTCCTCCCACCCTGGAATCGGAGGTGGAGATGTCAGTGAAGTATGTCTACGCGAAATGGTTAGAAATTAGGGTGAATTACTTGGGGCCGCTGCTGCAGAGCTTGACGAATGCGTGCATTGTTTTGTTCCTCATACAGTCTGTAGATCGATTGGTTTTGGTGCTCGGTTGTTTTTATATTAAAATTAGGGGTTTGAGACCTGTGGCTGAGATGGATTACAAGCAGGACGCCGAGAATGGGGCTTTGAACGCCGATTATTATCCGATGGTGATGGTGCAAATACCTATGTGCAACGAGAGGGAGGTAAGAAGATGTAGGTTTTCAAAGCCCTACTGAGAATTTTTACTGTATTTTGGGCTTGTTGAGGAGAAAGTAGAGTTATTAATTGAAGTAAATTAGTTTGTTTTTATATGGAATGTATCTTAGCACTTAATTAACTGAATAGGTAATTGCTTATTACATCCTTATCGAGAGTCGATGAAAAGTTTAGAGCCTTGAGGAGATTGGGGTTACTATACATGAGTAATAGGTAATATACGAATAACTTTAGCGAAATCTATATGTTCAATGATTTTGTGTTAGATAGGAAGTTTAACACAGATAATGTACTACGTGATTGTTGCTGGATTTGCTGCCGTATTATTTTTGTATTCTGTTATTACCAGACTAGATGTTCGATAAGATAAAACAGATTGCTTATTAATTGGTCCTTGGATTTTTGTGCATGGGATGTGTGGTCGTTGTTGACATGCTTCTTGTAAACGTAATATAAATCTTGCTATTTGTTTTACGTATGCAACTTACGGATAATTTTCTGTCATAATACATTATAAAGTGTATATCGGTTTAATACTCTTTAAGGAGCCCGTACTTCTTTTTTCCTTTAACTGTTATTTATGCAAAGGGAGCTTACATACTATCAAGAAATATTTTAGCATATTTTAGCATATTCCCTCTAAAAAAGAGAAGGCCCTAAATAGAGTATTTAGGCTCGATAGCAAACGGACAACCTCAATATCATTTCTCTCGATTTTGATTGTTTCCTCCTATTTGATCAAAACTTTTTCGTTAGTTTACTTTCTGCACACTTAATGTTCAAATCATATCATATTCTGCTGATCTCATTTTATCTGTAGAAACACTTCTGTTCAGAAACTTTAATTCTCAATCACCTTTTTGGTCCATTTCAGGTCATAACTAATCTCACTGCACACTAAATTCTAAACAAGAAAACATATATGTATATATAAAGATTATAAAAGCCCACTATTCATGGAAAAGTTGTACAAGTTTATATATTCTATCGACATACTTGCAATATTTATTGCGCTCTTTTGAATATCATGTTTATCTTTAAACATAACTTGATTGTTGCGCTTAAATATGAGTACATAGATATTTCAACTTGTTTTAGACAAGCATCTGAACTGAACCCGCTGATTCTATTCTGACTAAAAGGATAAGTGACAAAAAGGAGGAAAAAAGGATGAAATTTGAATTGAGGTTGCATTTTTTTCCAATTTTATGTTCTTAGTGATTTTTCTCCCCTTATATTCTCAGGTATACCAGCAATCCATTGCAGCTGTATGTGTCCAGGATTGGCCAAGAGAGAGAATGCTTGTACAAATATTAGATGATTCTGATGATGCAGATGTTCAAAATCTTATTAAAGCAGAAGTGCATAAATGGCAGCAGAGAGGTGTGCACATCATTTATCGACATCGTCTTATTCGCACAGGCTATAAAGCAGGGAACCTTAAATCTGCAATGAATTGTGAATACGTGAAAAATTATGAGTTTGTAGCCATCTTTGATGCGGATTTCCAGCCAGCGCCAGATTTTCTGAAGAGCACCGTCCCTTACTTTAAGGTAATCAGTCGTTGAAGTGATCTAAGAAATGGATATATAAATAATATATATTTTTTATATTGATACGTATTTCTTGTATGACCATTTCTAACATAGCTGGTAAAAAAAAATCATTAGTAGGCTGAAGAAAAATAATGTTGCGTGGTTACTAAATAGCTCGTGTTTTTTGAAGGGAAAAGACGACCTTGCACTAGTGCAAACCAGGTGGGCTTTTGTCAACAAGGAAGAAAATCTGCTTACACGATTGCAGAACATAAATCTGGCTTTCCATTTTGAGGTTGAGCAACAAGTCAATGGGTGGTTCATCAACTTTTTTGGCTTTAACGGAACTGCTGGTGTTTGGAGAATCAAAGCCTTAGAAGACTGTGGCGGCTGGTTGGAGAGGACAACCGTTGAAGACATGGATATTGCTGTTCGTGCTCACTTGTGTGGCTGGAAATTCATTTATCTAAATGATGTTAAGGTTCGTAAACTATGAAACAATTCATGAATATATATAGTCCTCTATGCGTTATAACCATGTGGTAATAAGGGGACTTATCTTTCCACAGTGCCTATGTGAACTTCCTGAGTCTTATGAAGCGTACAAAAAGCAGCAGCATCGCTGGCACTCAGGACCCATGCAGTTATTCCGCCTGTGTTTTTATGACATACTGCATTCTAAGGTTCGTAAAATGCATTTTGCCTGTACATTTGACGGTCAGAATCTGGATTGTATCCAGCCTAGTTGTTTGACGAACTGAAGCATGCATATTGGAATATAAGGAGCAGAGATGAAATAGATGTAGCCATTTATACTATAATGTTATAAAAGGACAGACATCTTAATTTTTTCGGATGTTATAAAAGGACGGAAATCTTAATCTTAAGTCTCACTAAAGTATCTTAATCTTAACTCACGCTATTCGACATTTTTCAGGTGAGTGTCTTCAAGAAAGCAAACTTGATTTTCCTCTTCTTCCTCCTCCGAAAGCTAATCCTACCATTCTACTCCTTCACGCTATTCTGCATTATTCTCCCACTGACAATGTTCATGCCCGAAGCTCAACTCCCGTTTTGGGTTGTCTGTTACATACCCGGACTCGTCTCTATACTCAACATCCTTCCATCTCCTCAATCATTCCCATTTATAGTCCCGTATCTCCTCTTCGAAAACACAATGTCTGTCACCAAATTCAATGCTATGATATCAGGTCTCTTTCAATTAGGAAGTTCTTACGAATGGATAGTCACCAAGAAATTGGGCAGGTCATCCGAGGCAGATTTAGTTGCCATTATGGGAAACGAATCGACCCCTCTCATGGAAAGTGGGGTCCACAAATCTTCATCAGAATCGGGATTGGCTGAGCTTAACAAGCTGGAAATGAACAAGAAAATGGGGAAGAAGAAGAGAAACCGTTTGTACAGGAAAGAGCTTGCTCTTTCGTTTATTTTGTTGACTGCTTCGGTTAGAAGTTTGCTATCTGCTCAGGGAATTCACTTTTATTTCCTCTTATTTCAAGGTGTCACTTTTCTCATTGTTGGTCTCGATTTGATCGGGGAACAAGTGAGTTGATTCGTTCGGAGAATTTCTAAATATCGAATCTTTCTGCGTGGATTTCGCCAGTAACGGTAAGTTATGGCCCCCCACCCTCTCGGAGATTTACGTGATCATTGATTGGTATAATTTGTGAAGGATAATCATCCACATTCATGTGTGTTCATTAGAAGATTGATTGCATACTATTTCTCATTAGTGGAAAATTGTTCATCAGAATATAGTATAGATAGTTGGCAGGACAATTGGACTTTTTATTTTATTTTGTTAGTTTGGTGTAATTTATTGTGCCACGTCCTCTTGCAGGATACTTTTTTTTTTTAATTAATTTTTTTTTTTTGAAAATTCGATTCTTTATTGTTGTAATTGACAGATAATGTACAATTCATTAAGTTATTTTCAATGGAGATAACAAATAGAAATGATGTTTTGTTTGCCTCTTTTTACTCATTTTACAGACATACCATATAACTTCCTTACACCCTATTGATC